>JBBBDQ010000375.1:1865000-1882500 GCA_037127315.1 Ascarosepion bandense | reverse complement strand
AAACTAAAAATTCTCGAAGCAATCTACATTAAACAATTTAAACCTGGTTTGAAGACAATCAATTTTGATATTTCCAACAACGTACTCAAATGCCTGTAATCAGACCAGGGACCACAACGCCACTATTTCGTCACTGTCTTCGGCCATCCGCCACGGTAGGGATGGACTTATATTTTCAATTTAATTCCCTTTATTGTTAATAGCTTGAATGTTCTATGTTTACTGTGTGTTAATATTTACTCTTTGATAATGGCTTATGTTAGCCGAAAGCTTAGACCCGATAAAAAAATCAACAATTACTGTGATTTTTTGTTGTCTTTCAACGACATCACCATCAAGTATATCAGACGGCATGAACGGATCCTACACAAAATTAATAGACAGAACTTGTCTATATTATTCAATGAAACCTGCATTAATATATATATATATATATATATATATATATATATATATAACAGTACTGATAATAATAACAATAATAATAATAACAACAGTAATAATAATGTTAATACTGATAATTGTTGTAATATATTTCAGTTCGTCTCGAAAAACCCACCGAGAACAAACTCGGGGGGGGAAAAAGGGGAAGTAAAAAAAGAAACATACTAAGTACTTGAACATACGTCAGATATTCGTAGGGAAGAAAAAAAAAAAACGACTTACCCTGACGAGCCGTCGGCTGAAACCTAGGTAGGTCTGTTGGCTCTTACTTAGATTTATTCTTGCTCACTTAGATTTATTCTTACTTAAATTTATTTTATATATATATATATATATATATATCATTCGAGGTAGTTAAGTGGTTAAAGCAAATGTAACCGGGTAGAACGATCTCGTAAGTAAACGTAATGGACGTTATTTGTCGTACGCAGTATCCTGAGACGTAGGCATAGTCAATAGTCGTAGTACACCTACAGTTATAGATCTCTAGTGGAAGATCTATAGATCTATGGATCTCTGGAGTTCCTCGCCTTAGTTTATATTTATGGCTGACACCAGCCAATCACATTCCAGTGAGGAAGAACCAAGGTCAATACATATTCATTACATATTCATTACATCATATATATATTGTGTCAGTCAGTTAATTACCATACATGATACACGCTTGGGTGATCATGTCTTGAAAGAGATATGGTTGACTGGACAGATTTTCCAGCAGTAGGTTGCTATTACTTTCTGCAGTAGACTGGTTGCCAACCAAAGCTATAGAACCCAATCTGTTCTGCTGTTTAACACATAGCTGGAGAGAGAAGAGACGGATTAATATCTTTCCCAAGAATATTTGCGTGTAAGTGAATGCAAGGAATTCAACTGAAATTCGAACTCGGTTCCCCGATTTCTCGTTCCTAGCCGATATCCACTGCACCACTAGTGTGTATTTGGACATAAATACATATCTTATGTAAGTTTCAGCAAACACGACTGACAGGGCATGAAGATTTTTTGCATTCGTATATTTGTTCGCTTTTCTAAACCCAAAGTAGTTAAAAATGATTTAAATATTCATGCGATTTCGGCTGTTCCATTAGCTTCTTTCCTTTTTATTATTAATGACTCCATTTACATCGAATCCATAGCTGCGTTGACTGCTAAGAAGGTTAAGTCACTGTGTCGAGCCAAGAAGTTTTTCTCGTTAGTATCCATTAAGCACATTTATAAATCTACCATTGGTCCGTGCATTGAATACTGTTGCCATATTTGGTCGGGTGCTTCTGCTATTCATTTCGAGGTTCTCCTCAGAACCCCTCTTGCACATTTATAAGTCTACCATTAGTCTGTGCATTGAATACTGTTGCCATATCTGGTCGGGTGCTCCTGCTATTCATTTCGAGGTTCTCCTCAGAACCCCTCTTGCACATTTATAAGTCTACCATTCGTCCGTGCATTGAATACTGTTGCCATATCTGGTCGAGAGCTCCTGCTATTCATCTTGAAGTTCTAGTCATAACCTATCTTGCACATTTATAAAACTACCATTAGTCTGTACATTGAATACTGTTGCCATATCTGGTCGGGTGCTCCTGCTATTCATTTCGAGGTTCTCCTCAGAACCCCTCTTGCACATTTATAAGTCTACCATTAGTCTGTGCATTGAATACTGTTGCCATATCTGGTCGGGTGCTCCTGCTATTCATTTCGAGGTTCTCCTCAGAACCCCTCTTGCACATTTATAAAACTACCATTAGTCTGTGCATTGAATACTGTTGCCATATCTGGTCGGGTGCTCCCGCTATTCATCTCGAGTTTCTCGTCATAATCCATCTTGCACATTTATAAATCTACCATTCGTTCGTGCATTGAATATTGTTGCGATATCTGGTTGGGTACTCCTGTTATTTATCTTAAGGTTTTCAAAAAAAAAAAAAAATGCTAAATAAAACCTGCAATGTAATCGATGCTGACTCAGCAGCTCGCCTTTAGTCACTTTCGCACCGACTTGATGTGGCTTCCCTCTGTCTTTTCTACAAGTATTTTCATGGCCACTGCTCTGACGAGATTTTTTTCCTGGTTTCCCTGACCACATTTATTTACTCGTGTTACTAGACTGGCACCAAGGACCCCCAACCCGTTTACCGTCAAAATGGTTAAATATAATCGCTTCTGCTACTCTAACAATTTCTAAAACATTTTTAGTGATTACAAATTTGCCGTCTGTAATAATCATTGTGGTGGGGATTTTCTACTAAATACAAGTACCACCCGGAATAGTCGGTGCCGGTGGGAACATTTCAACTTGTAAAAAGAATATGGATCAAGCTATTATAGCCGTGCTTTCAACGAGTATGTTACGGGCGAAATTGCTAGGTTTCCATGTGTCTTTAAATGGGTTCTAATTGATCTATTGTTTGAAATATGTAACTTGAATTTTCTGATATGAACATAGTGGCATGCCCAATATAATTATTAATGGATTTGGTTTGATCAGGAACCCAGTTTCCCAAGAGACATGAAAATTCATGAGTAGGTGTGCATTGTGGTGCAATGGATATCGACTCGGAACGACAATTCGGGGAGTCGAGTTCGAATTCCAATTGAACTCGTTGCATTCACTTCCGCACAAATACCCTTAGGAAAGGTATTAATCTGTCTCTTCCCTCCAGTTATGGGTTAAATAATAGAACAGATTGGGTTCTATAGCCTTTGTTGGCAAGTAGTCTACGACAGAAAGCTATGGCAACATACTGCGGGATAATCTACCCAGTCAGTCATGTCTCTTTCGAGACATGATCGCCCAAAGCGTGTATCACGTATGACACTTAACTGACTGAAATTAATAATATTATCCATTTGTAATTTTGATTCATCGGGTCAGTTCTTGTTGGGGACGATGAAATTACCTTGGCCGTCGTCTTTAAATTTATAAGAGCCACCAGAGATAGGGAAATGTGGAAAGCCATGATCGCCTACGTCCTGAAAGGACAGAGCACATAGAAGTATATATATACCAACTGTATATAAGAAATTATAATCTGGATATAAAGTGGGGGATAAAATCTATATTATAATCAATATATAAACTGATCCCTCATTTTGTGGCCATGCTAGTTTCTGTACATTTATATTCTAGATTTATGGGCTTGAGCTAGTGGCTGTCAGAGCGTGGTTTGAGTGGTGTAACAGGAGAAAGTGTGCTAAGAGCCACCAGGGATAGGGAGACGTGTAAGGCCATGATCGCCTACGTCCTGAAAAGACAAGGCACATAGAAGAAGAATATATATGCCAATTGTATATAAGAAACTATAATGTGGATATAAAATGGGGGATCAATTCTATATTATAATCAAGATATAAACTGATTCCTTATCTTGTGGCCATGCTAGTTTCTATACATTTATATTCTAGATTTATATTCTAGATTTATGGGTTTGAGCAAGTGAATGGCAGATCAGAGGTTTGGGTGATGTAACAAGAGAAAGCGTGCTAAGAGCTACCATGGATAGGGAGATGTGGAAAGCCATGATCGCCTACGCCCTGAAAGGACAGGGCACATAGAAAAAGAATAATATATATATATATATATATATATATATATATATATATTTCATCTGACGTCATGTCCCCCACTTCATGAGAGAAGTCATCATTACGGTGATTTAATTATAACTTTACGTCTGCATGAACCTGCTCAGTTAAAGTGAAAAACTATTCGCTCTAACCCTATCAACGTTCTATCGCTACTCCGACATAGAGCACTTTACGATAAAAAATATGCTTGCCAAAATATTTTTTATCAGTAAAACTACTGGAAAAGCAAAAATCTTGGCGTCAAACATTATCACAACTCAGCACTGCATATATATATATATATATATATATATACATATATATATATATGTGTGTGTGTGTGTGTGTGTGTGTGTGTGTGCGTAAAGTAGAATACTTGGTATATTAATCAGGTAAATTCCGATAGAGACGAACTTAAAAGAACTCAATGTTAAATTCATTTATTTCATTTAACAAAGTAATATAATTTAGAAAGATTTTTAGATATACTACAATTTCATGGGTAATACGTATTTCGCCGCTGGATTACCTTGCAGCTCTTCAGACCCAGCGGCGAAGTACGTATTACCCATGAAATTGTAGTATATCTAAAAAAGTTATATATATACATATATGTTAGTCATCCACATACAAGCCTGTTTCACTGCATCAGTGTGGATAGACACATCCACTTGCTTCTGGCTGGGATCGAAACTCGACCCCTTTGGTTTCAGTCGGAGTCGCTACTCCCTAAGCCATAGGCGCATGGAATCAGATAACGGAAATTTTAACGTGTTGTATATAAGCAGTGTATACACACGCCAGTCACCGAAAGAATTCAATTTATTTCTGAAGGGTCACGCATATAGCAGAAGTGGAAACATTTTACAATTTTCTTCTCCAGAGAGCTCAATCGTAATGAGAGCATAATATATTAGTCATCCACAGCCTGTTTCGCTGTATCACAGGTCATCAGTGTGGCTAGACACATCCACTTGCTTCTGTCCGGGATCGAAACTCGACCGATTTGGTGTCAGTCGGAGTCGCTACTCCCTTAACCATATATATAATTATGAATTAAAAGAATCTTGCGACACGGAAATTTCTATGTTTCAGGATTTCTACCTCGTCATCAGGCAATGTTGGGTGTTGGTTGTGAAAATTTTTCACAACATTGCCTTATGACGGGATAGAAATCTCGAAAAATCAAAATTTCCGTGTCGCAGTATCCTTTTAATTCATAAATATATGATTATATTGTGCTAATCGGTTTCCTTTTTATTAATGATTCCTCAAAGAATGTTATATGGTGAAAAATAAGAAATGAATTTTGGTATTCTTGTTTTTGTGCTTCTTTGATTTTTTATTGGTAAATTAGGTTTTATGCGAATTTAGACACTTTAAACCAACATTAGTATAATTTATGGCGTTTGGAATTTAAGGAGAGACGTCGCGTCCATGAAATTTTTTTTATCTAACATCAGAAAGAGAGGTTTGAAATTTCTAGGGCACATCATGAGAAAAGAAAGCTTTAAATATTTGATATACACAGATTAGACTGATGGTCAGAGGAATAAAGAATTGCAATGCGTAAACTACATAAGAAACTTTGGAGAGCCATGATCGCCAACGTTTTCACGTCACATAGAAGAAGAAGAAGAAGAAGAAGAAGAAGAAGAAGAAGAAGAATGAGTTTGTGTAAATAGATTGCGGAACAAGTTTACAAAGGACAAATAATTGTGGAGAGTCATGATCGCCTACTACCTGAAAGGACACGGCACAAAAGAAGAAGAAGAAGAAGAAGGAGGAGGAGGAGCTTCCGTAAATGGATTGCGAAACAAAGTTCTTTTTTTTCTTCTATGTACCCTGTTCTTTCATGACGTAGGCGATCATGGCTTTCCACGTCACCCTATCCTTGGTGGCCCTTAGCACGCCTTCTTCTGTTACACCATGCAACCCTCGTTCCATCATCCAACTGATTAGGTCCTTCAAATATATTATCCGCTGCTTTCCTCTGTCTCTTTTCCCCTCAATCTGGCCTGTTAGTATCAGGTTCTCCAAGCCCTCCTTCCTCATTGCATTCCCTATCTCTGGTGGCTCTTATCACGCCTTCTCCTGTTAAACAGTGCAATCCTCGTTCCGTCATCCACCTGATCAGGTCCTTCAAATATGTTATCCGCTGATTTCCTCTGTCTCTTTTTCCCTCTATCTGGCCTGTTAGTATCAGGTTCTCTAAGTCCTCCTTCCTCATTGCATGTCCCAGGAACTTCAGCTGTCTCTTCCTGATGCTCAGTATTAATTTCCTTTTCGTTTCCATCCTTTCCAAAACCCCATCATTGCTCATATGCTCGATCAATGATATCTGCAGCATCCTTCTGTTGAACCACCTTTCAATTGCTTCAAGTTTTTCTTTCATCTTCGAAGATATTGTCCAGCATTCACTGCCATATTGAAGAACCGACATCACATAGCAATTCACTACTCTCTTCTTTGTTTCTAGTGAAATTGTCCTGTTTCTTAATACTTTACTCAACTTCTGGAACGCGTCTTTCGCCATGCCAATTCACCTTCGGATCTCTGTGTCGCACTTTCCGTCTTCTGTTATAACGCTTCTTAGGTATTTAAATTTTTGTACCTGCTTGATTTTAGTATCCCCGGCCTGTATTTGACATATTGGAAGGTTACAATGGGTAAAAAATTGTGGAGAGACATGATCGCCTACTACCTGAAGGGACACGGTATATAAAACGAGAAGAAAAGCTTACTCTACCTTGTATCACAGTTCAGTTTTCGTATTATTTTTCTGTTTTTATTTTTGCTATAAAGAATTTTGTCAATTTCATTTTAAAATGTCCGCTTAATCAACACTTGGGCCATGTTTGTTTGGAGGTTTAACGACCTATCAATCCTTAGGAGATCATTTAAGGTCTATAAAGAATGATTTTTGAGTAAGGTTATTTTATTTTTACAACATTTTTCTTTTCGAGAATCAAGATTCATTGGGATTTGTTTTAAAGAGCAGGGCCCCCCAAGTTATTTAACCCATAACTGGAGGGAAGGGACGGATTAATACCTTTCCCAAGAGTACCAGTATTACCTTTCCCAAGAGTACCAGTACTTAAGTGAATGCAGGGTATTCAAGTGGAAAGTGGAATTCGAACTCGGCTCACCGATTTCTTTTTCCGAGCCGATATCCACTGCACCACAACGCACATCCGTCAGTATAGCTTACAGCACCTGGTATTCCCAAGCGGTTACCCATCTAAGTACTGACCAGGCTCAACTTTGCTTAACTTCGGTGATCGAGCTAGAACCGGTGTATTCAACGTGATAGGCCGTAATCCTTTTAGGCCATGTAATGGGTGAAATTTATTTTTAAAAATCATATAGATGACCTAACATTCAAGATTCCGAGGTTTAGAACTTTTTAGCGATTCTTCGGACCCACTTAAATTAGATTGCATTTATTGAAACACAAATCGTAATTATGAATGAAACGTTTTGATCAAAGGCGGATTTAGAAAAGGTCAGATTACGGGACTGGTACATTTAATCCTAATCTTAACAATAAATACAGTCACAAGTGAAAAGGCTTTAGCTGATTTCAAGCCGGATTGTTACAAATAGAAGAACGAAAACGAAAGGATTTTTTTTTCAAATTGAAAAAAAAAAAAGTGAAATTATAGAAAATGTTTTATTTTAGGGGAACGAAATGAAGACGAAGAAGAAATGATGAATAAAAACATGAATAAAAACCTGATGAAGGAAAGCCCGACGAAGGAAAGTGAATTAAAAAAAGAGGGACATTGATGCACCAGAGATTGCTAGAGCGAGCGATGGGGGAGAAGCCGTATTATAACCGCCAAAAGACGGTTCAGGTTATCGATACAAAAGAAGCTTCTTTGACATCTTCCCGCCAAAAAGATAAAAATAAGGAAAAAAAAAAACATAGTGCTGCAGCCATTTTCTTCTGATTGAAGAAAAGAAAAAAGCGGGAAGAAAGAAGAAGAAATGTCGTTGTTATCACAGTCAATTATCCGCTTTCGCCCGGTTTTTCTGACGAAATCTGTTCCCAACGTATCCGCTTGGCTCATCCATTTTCCAAGTGATTCCGACTCCGCTGTGGGCTTCTTCTTCTTCTTCTTCTTCTTCTTCTTATTATTATTATTATTATTATTATTATTGCATCGTAGCATATATTTTCATCTTCTCATGATAAATCCTGAAAATCTTTTCTATCTCAGCGACTCATTCAAGAGATTGTTGACGGGTCTTAGAATTCTGCTCATTTTTCCATCTGTCCATACTTTCCGAATCTGTCTTTTGTGATGAACAACAAACGCAGATCTAATCTCTCTGGGCTTTGATTTTTACTTACCTTTAATCAAGGAAAATTTGATTTTTATTCTATGTTATTTCTTTCTTATTTTGCTATTTCGTTCTTTTATTTTTCTTTATTATTCTCCTCCATTCAGTCTTCTTTCTTCGAGGCCGATTTTTCTTCTGTACATCGTCATTATCTTTCTGATTTAATTTCATTCGTAATTTTCTGTAAGTTTTTAAACAACTTTCTTTCTTTTTTCTTTTTTTTCCTTCTTTCAACACGTTTTTAGTCCCCTACTTTTCTTTATTTTTTCTCATTTTGTTTTTATTTATATTTACCGAGTAATTTTCTTTCATTCTTTCTTTCTTTCTTTCTTTCTTTCTTTCTTTCTTTTCAACACGTTTTTTAGTCATCCCCTACTTTTCCTCATTTTTTTCTCATTTTGTTTTTATTTATATTTACCGAGTAATTTTCTTTCATTCTTTCTTTCTTTCTTTCTTTCTTTTCAACACGTTTTTTGTCTTCCCCTACTTTTCTTCATTTTTTCTCAATTTGGTTTTATTTATATTTACCGTCTAATTTTTTTTTCTTTCTTTTTTTCTTTCTTTCTTTCAATTTTTTTTTCAATTTTATTTTCTAACGATATATTTATCTTTCTATCTTTATTTTTAACCTTTTTCCTCGATTCAGTTTTTCTTCGAAGCCGACATTTTTTCTGCACATCGCCATTTTCTTTCTGATTTAATTTCACTCGGAATTTTCTGCCAGTTTTCTTTCTTTCCTTCTTTCTTTCTTTCTTTCTTTCTTTCTTTCTTTCTTTCTTATTATCTCGAAAGAAAGAAAGAAAGAAAGAAAGAAAGAAAGAAAGAGTTAGAAAACAGGACTGGAGTAAAAGAAACATTCTTACTTTTTAACACTCTTTATTTATTTCTTTCTTTCTTTCTTTCTCCCATTCTGATTACCTTGAAAAAAAGGAAGAAAAAGAAAGAAAGAAAAAGTGAGAAAACAGGACTGGAGTAAAAGAAAAATATTATTTTTTAACACTATTTCTTTCTTTCTTTCTTTCTTTCTTTCTTTTTCCCATTCTGATTACCTTGAAAAAAAAGAAAGAAAAAAGAAAGAAAGAAAGAAAGAGTGAGAAAACAGGACTGGAGTAAAAGAAACATTCTTATTTTTTAACACTATTTCTTTCTTTCTTTCTTTCTTTTTCCCATTCTGATTACCTTGAAAAAAAGAAAGAAAAAAGAAAGAAAGAAAGAAAGAAAGAAAGAGTGAGAAAACAGGACTGGAGTAAAAGAAACATTCTTATTTTTTAACACTATTTCTTTCTTTCTTACATTCTTTCACGATAATTGGAATCGGAGAAATAAATAAATAAATAAATAAATAAATAAAGAAAGAAAGAAAGAAAGAAAGAAAGAGTTAGAAAACAAGACTGGAGTAAAAACGATAATTTTTAATTAATTTTTAACACTGTTTCTATTTTTCTTTCTTTCATTCTTTCTTTCTTTCTTTCATTCTTTCTTTCTTTTCAACACGTTTTTTACTCTTCCCCTACTTTTCTTTTTTTTCCCTCATTATGTTTTTATTTATATTTACCGAATAATTTTCTTTCATTCTTTCTTTCTTTCTTTCTTTGTCGTCATCAAGTGATTTTGTTTGTTTGTTTGTTTGTTTGTTTGTTTCTTTTTTCAGGAGATTCTTTGACTGTGAGATTGTCTTTCTGTTCGTCTCTCTTTTTTTTCATTCTTCGGGCAGCAGATTCATTTATGGCGAGATTTTCTTTCTTTCTTTTTTCTTTCTTTCTTTTTTCTTTCTTTTGTCCGTAGATTATTTTATTGTAGGATTTTCATTCATTATTTCTTTCTTTTTTCTTTCTTTCTTTTGTCTGCAAATTTCTTACCGTGGGATTTTTTTCTTTCTTTTTTCTTTCTTTTTTTTTTTTTTGTCTGCAGGTTCTTTTATTGTAAGATTTTTTTCTTTTTTCCTTTTTTCTTTCATTCTTTTTTCTTTCTTTCCTTCTTTCCTTCCTTCCTTCTTTCTTTTTTCTTTCTTTTGTCAGCAGACTCTTTTACTGTGAGATTTTTCTTTTTTCTATCTTTTTTCTTTCTTTCTTTCTTTTTTTTGTCAGCAGATTCTTTTTCTGTGATATTTTCTTTCTTACTTTCTTTCTTTCTTTCTTTCTTCTTTTATCAGCAGATTCATTTATAGTGATATTTTCTTTCTTTTTCTTTCTTTCATTGTTCTTACTTTCTTTCTTTCTTTCTTTCTTTCTTTCTTTCTGTTGTCAGCAGATTCTTTTACTGTTAGTTTTTCTTCCTTTTTTCTTTCTTTCTTTCTTTTTTCTTTCTTTGTTTCTTTCTTTCCTCGTTGTATTACTTATTTTTATATTTTATTTTTTCTATATTTCTTCCTTCCGATTTGTTTTTGCATTTGTAGTTTCTTTTTCTTGTTTAATTCATATTTTTATCTCATTTGTTCTATCTATCTATCTATCTATCTATCTATCTATCTAGCTATCTAGCTATCTAGCTATCTAGCTAGCTATCTATCCTCCTCTTATTCGGCTTACATCGATCTAGTAAGTTACTCATAGTTCTCAAATAAACGGGGTAGGGGTCAGAGAAAAGGTCGATTTAAAAATATTAATAATAAAAATGATATTTAAATTGGTGTTTAGATTTTTCTAAAAATAGAAAAATAATTTAAATTAAAATTTATTAATTCAATTTTTTTCAATCACCTTGATTACTGGGTAAAGTTTGCATAAAAACAGAAACAGGTGGTTATTAAGATATGATTAAAATTATTTATAAAGCCGAACTGTGTGGATTGAATGTTCGAAGGTAAGATTTTCTATTACTAATAAATAATGAAAATGAATAAATATTAACTTTTGTCACACACATGGCCTGCTGTCATTGCATTGATATAAATGGAGAACTTTATATCTGATTTCCGCCTTTTCCGTTCGAAGTCACCTTTTTCGAAATTTAACCATTTCACAAATGTTACAACTTACGACGTGCAATGTTAAACGGACGTACAACATTCGAACTTTGTGGTAATATGTTTCGCACGCATACCAAAACAGACACACAGAGACACGCACGCATAAACGCACACGCTTGTGCACGCACAGACACACACAGACACATTAGAGTAATATATATATTTTTTCTAAACATATACTGTTAAATATAAGAGACAATGAAGGTCTATTATGTTTAATCATGAGCCGTTCTAAACGTCGTATTTTGGCTTTAATTTCAGTTGAAAATAAAGACAAAAATTCTCCAACATTTGGATAATTTTTTATTAAGTTGGTTCTAAGCTTTCGGCTCACATGAGCCATCTTCAGAGAGGTTATTAAGACGGTAACACAATAACATCCACCATCACCGACCATTTTATTTTGTGTTGACATAAAATTCCGCTAGGCAACGGCAATAGTTACCAAAAATAACAAACGCAGTTCGCAAATTTGCAATGCGGTTCTATGACGTCACACCGCGTGATAGCGCGAAATGACAACAAAACCATGTAGTCAAATGCAATGTAATGTGTTATGTGTTTAGACCGGCTCACCATTAAACATAATAGACATTCATTGTCTCTTATATTTAACAGTATATGTTTAGAAAATTATTTACTGCCTCGATACACTAAATATGTATAGATATATATACACTACCAGTCATGATTATTAGAACACCCCCACTGTTTAGAAAAATGTATTTCATACTATTTTTTAGTATATATTGCCAAGTGAATAATTGTAAATGAAAATAGAATGGGCCTTTTGTTAATATTGCACAATAACATGTGCATCAAATAAATGTATAAATATTTAATAATTACCTATATTGCAGTTTCATCAATAAAAGAATGAAGAAAATTGAAGGTGATTCGGACGAGTTCATCTTTGCTTTTTTGCCTTGTAAAATTTTGCAAAGTAATAATAACAAAAGAACCATTCTATTTTCATTTAGAATTAACCACTTGGCAATAAATACTAAAAATCGTATGAAATACATCATTTCTTTTAAAGATCTGGGGTGGCCTAATAATTATGCCCAGTAGTATATATATATATATATATATATATATATATATATATATATATATATGTATATATCCTTAAATAAAGTAGACGTCATAATTATCCCAAACCCGAGAAACCTTTCGGCCAACACTTATCAAGGGCTTCGTTGGCTTAATTATAAAGGGGTCAAAACAAAGTACAAAACCAAAGGCTTACTCACAAAACTAGGAGAAGATGGAACTCATTTAAAAGTAAACTTTAATGAAAAAAAAAAACAAAAATTAAATGTAATGGGGGTGTAACATTTTTTCCTTTTTATTTCACTCTTGTGGAATTTTATGTATACACCCACCTTAAATAACCGGAGTAGTTCAAGAATAATTTCAAATAATTTAAAAAACAACCGTTACTGGATTAAATTAATTTTTTTTTATATATGCTTTGCGTATATAGTCTATCAGTTTCATTTAGACAGTATATACAAAACATATGAATGTATTAATTTCGATTATAATCGGAAAGCATATATTTAAAAAAATGACAATTTAAAATGCTCGACACCTCCTTCTCTTGTAACGCATGCGTAGTTGCATCAACGAACGTATAGCTTTATTTTGATGAAGTCAGAAAAAAGAAACGTCAGTGAAGTTTTATATACTTTTCTTTACATTTTTAATATTTCTCTGTCTAAAATTGTTCTGGATATATAAAAATTATATACAATTTTCCCATAATATATATATATATATATATATATATATATATATATATATAATACCTGTGTAGTGAAATATATGCATTCTTCTACATTAGATTGTTGTCGTATTATTTGAATGTTTATTTACATAAATTTAATTCATTTATAATATCATCCTATATAGAACTTTATCTATCTATCTATCTATCTATCTATCTATCTATCTCAGTCTGTTTCTATCTATCTATCTATCTATCTATCTATCTATCTATCTATCTAAGTCTGTTTCTATCTATCTATCTATCTATCTATCTCAGTCTGTTTCTATCTATCTATCTATCTATCTATCTATCTCAGTCTGTTTCTATCTATCTATCTATCTATCTATCTATCTCAGTCTGTTTCTATCTATCTATCTATCTATCTATCTATCTATCTATCTCAGTCTGTTTCTATCTATCTATCTATCTCAGTCTGCTTATATCTATCTATCTATCTATCTATCTATCTATCTATCTATCTATCTCAGTCTGTTTCTATCTATCTATCTATCTATCTATCTATGCCAATATTTTTGCATCAACCTATCATCTTGCTCTCCCTCTTTTTTAGCCAGTTCCCAACGGGCTTGAAGTGATGCACAGGAAACTGGTAGCCTTTCTCCTCCCAATTGCTCACACTTACCAGACATAAACTTTGAAAAAGACATTCGAAAAGGAAAGTGAAAGCAGTTAATATTCTCTGATTTCTTTCCGTAAGCCTTGATATCAGTTTCAACATAGATTTGACCAAAAATTCAGCTAAGCTCCGCAAAGACGTATTACATGTTATGCGATCTAGTTTCCCTTGTCTCAAAATTCTCTGTCATTTGATTGAGTTTATCATCTTCCGGATCAGGCTTCCGGGTGCAGCATGCTGCTGTAGTCGTCGCCCCCTACAGCGTCACACACTTCTTCATTTCTTAATTCTTGCTACGCCGATCGTCAATCTGATCCCTTGGTTGGGTGGATTTCTTCAAATCTCAGTTCTGTCTTTCATATCCCTTACGTCAACTCACTTTGCTTCTAACGTGGCATTTACTTTTCCTCTTCCAACAAACTGGCACAAAGAAAGCTCTCACATACTTGTCCGTTAAGCTAGTTATATTTGAACATGTTTGTTAAAATGGTGGGATAGGTTTTTGTGCGTGTGTGCCTGCGTGTGTGCCTGCGTGCAATATAGAGTTTGCCAAAAATATATACACACGTCAGAAAAGAAAAAAAAAACTTGTATAAATATTGTAATACTAGCAGTATAACCCGGCGTTGCTCGGGTGTAATGAAAGCTTTAAATCTAATCCATGATCCTGGAACTCAGACTCTTTGGACGTTGGCACGAAAGACTAAAAAGCAATAGTTGTTTCCAGTTAAAGCGAAACCGTAGACTGAAAGAAAAATGAATGGATGTAAGACAAATTTTGATTTCCTGGTATCGATATCAAATAAGTTTCTTTCGTCGTAAACTGAACTTTGAAGGCTAAATAAGTCCTCTGAGTAAATGGTATCATGGCTGTGAGTAAGAACTACAATTATACCTACTTAGAGCCAAACCCGAAGCAAAAACTAAAATAAAAGGGCTGAAAAAAATACAGACATACAGGCAGATAAAGAGAAACACACACAAACATCTTGCCTTTTATATAGATATATATATATATATATATATATATATATATATATATATATATATATATATATATATATTATCGATTTTCTGCACTATTGTAAGAACTGCAACCTTGAAACTTTTGAATATCTTTTCTTATTTCTTCGTCTATGAGTGTATCAAATTTGATTAAAATTGGACCACTCTTTCTATAACCCGATTTTTTCGATTATCGATTTTCGATATTTATCTGAGGTACCTCGACACAAAACCTAACTAAGAACACTTGCAGACTCTTATAGTACAACTGTTTAAATTTTCAAGAAAATCGGTTCAGCCGTTTCGGAGTCTATAGGTACACACACACACACACACACACACACACACACATAGAAATACACACACACACACTAACACACAAAGACAAAGTTCCATTTATAAATAAGTTTAGATATAATTTATTTAAACATACCGAGACTAATACAATTTACCTTTGGAATCTTTAATTAGAAGAGACGTTCAAAATAGTGGCTTTTCGAATTGCTAGACAATCTCCTGCTCAGACAACGTGTAAAAATCTACCATTCGTCCGTACATTGAATACTGCTGCCATATCTGGTCTGCTGCTCCTGCTATTCATCTTAAGGTTATTGGAAAAATCCAAAGGAGTATCTTTAATGCAATCGCCTCACGATTACAGTCACCTTCTTACCGACATGGCATGGCCTTTCTATAAATATTTTCTTGGCAACTGCTCTGATGAGCTTTTTTTTCCTGATGTCTCGTCTACATGAATTTAAGCCTGCGTTGTGGTGCATTGGATATCGGCTCGGAACGAGAAATCGGGAAGCCGAGTTCGAATTCCAGTTGAATTCATTGCATTCACTTACGCGCAAATACCCTTGGGAAAGGTATTAATCCGTCTATTCCTTCCAGTTATGGGTTAAATAACAGGACAGATTCGGTCGGCAACCAGTCTACCGCAGAAAGCAATGGCAACCTACTGCGGGATAATCTTCTGCCCAGTCAGTCATGTCTCTTTCGAGATATGATCGCCCAAGCGTGTATCACGTATGGCACTTAACTGACTGACTGAATATAATAGTTGGAAACATATTTAAAATTTGTACTGGATATATAAAGTGGGGGATTGGTTTTCTATTGTCATTAAGTAATAAACTGATCCCCCACGAATTATACTTAATATAATAATGTAATATAATCTATCTCTTCTCCCTCCAGCTATGAGTCAAATAACAGGACAGATTGGGTTCTATAGCCTTGGTCGGCAACCAGTCTACCGCAGAAAGCAATGGCAACCTACTGGGGGATAATCTTCTACCCAGTCAGTCTCTTTCGAGACATGATCGCCCAAGCGTGTATCACGTATGGCACTTAACTAACTGACTGACTAGATTGGCCTCTAGGTTCCACCCGTTGACTGTTGAAATAGCTAAATGCAATCACGACTTCTATTCTAATAGTTTCTTTTCTCGCACTTCGTTTACTTGCTTTTTTATAACTAGAATCTTAAATATTTGAATGCAATATCAAATCGTGATTATTTTCTGTAATCATATCGCCCCATTTGATTGCCACTGTTTTGCAGGGGGTAATATAGGAGGAAAGTTATGAGAAAGAGTGACAGGTTATAAGGGGTGTCGGGAAGTGGGTAAGAGAAGGATGAGAATACCGATGAGAATAGAGCATGAGAGAAGGATGACTGTGACCATAAAATAAGGGATCAGTTTATATATTGATTGTAATGTAGAATTGATCCCCCACTTTATATCCAAATTATAATAGTATAGAAATTTTTATTTTAGTGGGTAAGAGAAACATGAGATTACTGACTATCTATCTATCTATCTATCTATCTATCTATCTATCTATCTTTTTATAATCATATCGCCCCAAGCAAGGCATTTTACTGCCACAGTTTGGCAGGTGTTTACATAGGAGGAAAGTTATGAGAAAGAGTGACAGGTTATATGGGGTGTCAGGAAGTGGGTAAGAGAAGGCTGAGAATACTGATGAGAGTGGAGTGGACGGAGAAAGGATCATGAGAGAGAGAATGCAGGTTAGTGAGATAGGAGATGAATATTGACTTTACATTTAAATTCTTGGAGATTATAGCTGTCGGTAAAGCAAGTAAATGGAAGGGAATTCCACAGTGCGAGAAAAGAAGCCGCTGCGATAGAATTTGAATTTACAATTTATTGGTTTCACAGTAAAAGGGTGGGACCTAGTTGCTAATTTTGTGGCTCGAGTAAATTTATATCTAGGGGGCTCCAGTGAGCTAAGTTCATCGCAGCAGAAAATGAAATGAAGGTAGTGTTGAACGGGCTTGCTTCTAAATCGTCTCATACGAACACTGGGTCCCCAAGGCTCTAATCTGGCCTCTATGCTGTTTCGGATCTACAATAAACTCCCCGCTGTCATCAGTTTCTGATTAGGTATTTATCCAGGTGACAGTACTCATATATCTCAGTAGTCAATCCGCCAGAATAACTAAATAAACCAGCCAACTGCTCATAAAGAGCAAATCTAATCAGGGGCAAGAAATGGCTTGCAAATTTTTCTCGCACTTCTCGTCAGTGGAACTCTTTCCCGTTTACTTGCTTCACTTGAAACCCATTAACCTTCTACATTAGATTGTTGTCGTATTATTTGAATGTTTATTGACATGAATTTAATTCATTTATGATATCATCCTATATAGAAATCTATCTATCTATCTATCTATCTATCTATCTCTCTATCTATCTGTGCCATTTACATATCTATCTATCTATCTATC
>JBBBDQ010000375.1:1705000-1862500 GCA_037127315.1 Ascarosepion bandense | reverse complement strand
AGACCGAAAAAGAGAGAGATGAACCGGGAACCCCTTCCTAAACAAGAAACAAGGCGATCACCTCTACTCCTGTCCATAAGAAGGGGATGGAGTGTAAGACCGGGCGATAGAAGGTACTATCTACTCCAATAAAAAAAAAAAAAGAATAAATGTGTGACTGAAGTTAACTAAGTTTTAACTTCGTAAAAGTCAAACCTAAATTTGATAATTAAGAACAATTTACACAAAAGTTAGACAGAAAAGATAAGAACCGAAATAAAATAAAATAAAAAATACAAATCAAAATACAAATCAAAATGAATAAATAGTTAATACAAAAAATAAGATCACACTGGCTAAACTCACCAAGTTTCAGGCTGGCTGACAGAAAAAAGTTAAGAAAATTTCAAAAATCTTTCATTTTGTTTTTTTCTATACAGTTCTGGAGATTAAGTTACCTTGAGTAAGCAGTAACAGACAGTAGTGTGATGGGGGGGGGGGGAATCACCTCCAAGCCATGTGTCCAGTTAGCAGGGGAATGACAGAGAACAATAAAAAAAAAAAAAAAAAAAAAAAAATATACGTGGTCTTAGAATTCCTACATATAACCAAAACCCTAATATACCAAACCTAAATTTGGATAATTAAGAACAATTTACACAAAAGTTAGACAGAAAAGATAAGAACCGAAATAAAATAAAATAAAAAAAATACAAATCAAATGAATAAATAGTTAATACAAAAAATAAGATCACACTGGCTAAACTCACTAAGTTTCTCAGGCTGGCTGACAGAAAAAAGCAAGAAAATTTCAAAATTTTCTTCATTTTGTTTTTTCTATACAGTTCTGGGAGAGATTAAGTTACCTTAAGTAAGCAGTAACAGACAGTAGTGTGATGGGGGGGAATCACCTCCAAGCCATGTGTCCAGTTAGCAGGGGAATGACAGAGAACAATAAAAAAAAAAAAAAAAAAAAAAAAAAAAAAACATGGCCGGTCTTAGAATTCCTACATAACCAAAAACCCTAATATACCAAACCTAAATTTGATAATTAAGAACAATTTACACAAAAGTTAGACAGAAAAGATAAGAACCGAAATAAAATAAAATAAAAAATACAAATCAAAATACAAATCAAAATGAATAAATAGTTAATACAAAAAATAAGATCACACTGGCTAAACTCACCAAGTTTCAGGCTGGCTGACAGAAGTTAAGAAAATTTCGTGGGCTTCTTCTTTCATTTTGTTTTTCTATACAGTTCTGGAGAGATTAAGTTACCTTAAGTAAGCAGTAACAGACAGTAGTGTGATGGGGGGGAATCACCTCCAAGCCATGTGTCCAGTTAGCAGGGGAATATTGTAGAGAACAATAAAAAAAAAAAAAAAACATGGCCGGTCTTAGAATTCTACATATAACCAAAACCCTAATATACCAAACCTAAATTTGATAATTAAGAAATAATTTACAATAAAAGTTAGACAGAAAAGATAAGAACCGAAATAAAATAAAAATAAAAAATACAAATCAAAATACAAATCAAAATGAATAAATAGTTATTACAAAAATAAGATCACACTGGCTAAACTCACCAAGTTTCAGGCTGGCTGACAGAAAAAAAGTTAAGAAAATTTCAAAATTCTTTCTTCATATTTTGTTTTTTCTATACAGTTCTGGAGAGATTGGCTACCTTGAGTAAGCAGTAACAGACAGTAGTGTGATGTGGGGGGAATCACCTCCAAGCCATGTGTCCAGTTAGCAGGGGAATGACAGAGAACAATAAAAAAAAAAAAAAAAAAAAAACATGGCCGGTCTTAGAATTCCTACATATAACCAAAACCCTAATATACCAAACCTAAATTTGATAATTAAGAACAATTTTACACAAAAGTTAGACAGAAAAGATAAGAACCGAAATAAAATAAATAAAAATACAAATCAAAATGAATAAATAGTTAATACAAAAAATAAGATCACACTGGCTAAACTCACCAAGTTTCAGGCTGGCTGACAGAAAGTTAAGAAAATTTCAAAAATTTTCTTCATTTTGTTTTTTCTATACAGTTCTGGAGAGATTAAGTTACCTTAAGTAAGCAGTAACAGACAGTAGTGTGATGGGGGGAATCACCTCCAAGCCATGTGTCCAGTTAGCAGGGGAATGACAGAGAACAATAAAAAAAAAAAAAAAAAAAAAAAAAAAAACATGGCCGGTCTTAGAATTCCTACATATAACCAAAACCCTAATATACCAAACCTAAATTTGATAATTAAGAACAATTTACACAAAAGTTAGACAGAAAAGATAAGAAACCGAAATAAAATAAAATAAAATACAAATCAAAATACAAATCAAAATGAATAAATAGTTAATACAAAAAATAAGATCACACTGGCTAAACTCACCAAGTTTCAGGCTGGCTGACAGAAAAGTTAAGAAAATTTCAAAATTTTCTTCATTTTGTTTTTTCTATACAGTTCTGGAGAGATTAAGTTACCTTAAGTAAGCAGTAACAGACAGTAGTGTGATGGGGGGGGGAATCACCTCCAAGCCTATCTATCTATCTATCTATCTATCTATCTATGCCATTTTCATATCTATCTATCTATCTATCTATCTATCTATCTATCTATCTATGCCATTTTCATATCTATCTATCTATCTATCTATCTATCTATCTATCTATCGATGCCATTTTCATATCTATCTATCTATCTATCTATCTATCTATCTATCTATCTGTGCCATTTTCATATCTATCTATCTATCTATCTATCTATCTATCTATCTATCTATCTATCTATCTATCTATCTATCTATCTATCTATCTATCTATCTATGCCATTTTTATATCTATCTATCTATCTATCTATCTATCTATCTATCTATCTATCTATCTATCTATCGATGCCATTTTCATATCTATCTATCTATCTATCTATCTATCTATCTATCTATCTATCTATCTATCTATCTATGCCATTTTCATATCTATCTATCTATCTATCTATCTATCTATCTATCTATGCCATTTTTATATCTATCTATCTATCTATCTATCTATCTATCTATCTATCTATCTATCTATCTATGCCAATATTTTTGCATCAACCTATCATCTTGCTCTCCCTCTTTTTTAGCCAGTTCCCAACGGGCTTGAAGTGATGCACAGGAAACTGGTAGCCTTTCTCCTCCCAATTGCTCACACTTACCAGACATTAAACTTTGAAAAATACATTCGAAAAGGAAAGTGAAAGTAGTTAATATTCTCTGATTTCTTTCCCTAAGCCTTGATATCAGTTTCAACATAGATTTGACCAAAAATTCAGCTAAGCTCCGCAAAGACGGATTTCTCAATTCTTACTATACACAGTCTTTTCTTTTATTTCACCCCCTGTAACCCCATGCGTACTTGTGTCATTTCAGCCTTGTTTGGGGTGAAACGATAAAATAAATAAATAAAAACAAATCTCTACTTTCGTGTCACATTCATTTCGATGAGCGTTTCCCAACCGGTGTCGCGCGAACGCACGAAGGCGCTCTGAAATGTAGCCAGGGTGCAGCTCCAGTTAACAGAAAACTAATTTATGATTGTTTTTTTAATCATATCACCCGAAGCAAGGCGGTAACGCCACTGACGTGCAGGGGGCTATCTAAGAGTGAAAAGATTTGAAAAGAGAAAGCCGGAAACCACATCCTAAACAGAGAACAAGGGATGAGCCTCTTAACCTGTTCAATAGACGTAAGTGGAGTGTGAACCGGGTGAAAGATAGATCTATCTACTCCAATTGAAAAAACAAAAACAAAGTGAGAAGATTGGAAAAGAGAAAGCCGGAAACCACATCCTAAACAGTGAACAAGGGATGAGCCTCTTAACCTGTTCAATAGACGTGGGTGGAGTGTGAACCGGGCGATAGATAGATCTATCTACTCCAATTGAAAAAGAAAAAACAAAATGAGAAGATTTGAAAAGAGAAAGCCGGAAACCACATCCTAAACAGGGAACAAGGGATGAGCCTCTTAACCTGTTTAATAGACGTGGGTGCAGAGTGAACTGGGCGATAGTTTAGTCTATCTACTCCAATTGAAAAAATAAATTAAAAAGAAAAGAGTGAAATGATTTGAAAAGAGAAAGCCGGAAACCACATCCTAAACAGAGAACAAGGGGTGAGACTCTTAACCTGTTCAATAGACGTGGGTGGAGTGTGAACCGGGCGATAGATAGATCTATCTACTCCAATTGAAAAAGAAAAAACAAAATGAGAAGATTTGAAAAGAGAAAGCCGGAAACCACATCCTAAACAGGGAACAATGGATAATCCTCTTCACCTGTTCAATAGACGTCGGTGCAGAGTGAACTGGGCGATAGTTTAGTCTATCTACTCCAATTGAAAAAATAAATTAAAAAGAAAAGAGTGAAATGATTTGAAAAGAGAAAGCCGGAAACCACATCCTAAACAGGAAACAAGGGATAAGCATCTTCACCAGTTCAATAGACGTGAGTGGAGTGTGAACCGGGCGATAATTTAGTCTATCTACTCCAATTGAAAAAAAAAGAAATAAAAAATAAAAAAGAAAAGAGTGAAAAGATTTGAAAAGAGAAAGCCGGAAACCACATCTTAAACAGGGAACAAGGGGTGAGCCTCTTCACCTGCTCAATAGACGTGGGTGGAGTGTGAGCTGGGCGATAGTTTAGTCTATCTATTCTAATTGAAAAAAAGAAAAAATAAAAGAGTGAAAAGATTGGAAAAGAGAAAGCCGGAAACCACATCATAAACAGGGAACAAGGGGCGAGCTTCTTCACCTGCTCAATATACGTGGTTGGAGTGAAAACCGGTCGATAGTTTAGTCTATCTACTCCAATTATTATTTTTATATTTAAAAAAAAGTTTTTATTTTTAAAAACCTAAAGACAACAAGCAAATGACTTTTATCTTTAAGTCAAGTCCTTGTTATCTTCGATGGAACGATGATTATTAATTTGATAACTAAGTCTCAAAACTTGTTATCTTCTCTCTCATAAAAATCGAATGTGTTTTTCATAATGACAAAATCGACGAACATCAACACAGGTATCTAAATAAATTTATACAATATATCTTTCTTCAGTTGGCGTGGCTGGGGAGTAGGAGGTGGAGTCGGATAGGTTACACATACGCATCGAGCCAGGCTGAGACCACGGGCTCGTCTACCATTGTCCCTGTGTCTTTTTTCTTCTGGGTTCCAATCTCAACTGTCGATCGAATAACTTTTTCCTACTACTAAACTATGCCTTATATAATCGACTTCGTCATCTTTTAGGCGCACTGCTTACAAAAATTTCAAGGCCCATATCATCTGACTTTGGCCACGCTGATTATCAAAACAGACAATTACATTGTTTTAATGTAATAATATTTATTTTACTATATATATATATATTTCTGTTTCTACATTTCCTGACGTGGGGAATTTCGCCCGTATTCTTAACTTTAAAAAACATCAAATATTTTCAAAACTGTTGTGGATCCCAGGAATGGGAACCGCACAAAATAATGAACAATGAATCAGATCTTCAGATAGAAAAATAGGTTATATTAAACGCAGGTTAGTAATCTAGGAATACGATTAGCAATATATATATATATATATATATATATATATATATATATATATACTAGCAGTATAGCCCGGCGTTGCTCGGGTGTAATGAAAGCTTTAAAACTAATCCATGGTCCTGGAGCTAAGACTCGGCCTAAAGAATATTTTTGTGAAGTTTAGTGAGAATCGGATAAAAATTGTAGATTTGGATAAAGAACATGCAGACAGATAAAGGAAACACACACACACACAAACATCTTGCATTATATATATATATATATATATATATATATATATATATATATATATATTATCGATTTTCTGCACTATTGTAAGAATTGCAAACTTGAAACTTCTGAATATCGTTTCTTATGTCTTTGTTTAGGAGTGTATCTAATTTGATTAAAATAGGACCACTCCTTCTATAACCAGATTTGTTCGATTATCGATTTTTCGATATTTATCGAGGGTACCTCGACACAAAACCTAGCTAAGAATACTCGCAGAGGCTTATAGTACAACTGTGTAAATTTTCAAGAAAATCGGTTCAGCCGTTTCGGAGTCTATAGGAAACGGACACACACACACACACATACACACACAGACAATGTTCTATTTATAAATAAGTTTATATATATATATATATATATATATATATATATATATATATATATATATATATACAAATCTTTGAATTGAAGCCGTAGTAGAATTAGTATGTCCACGTCGGAAGCTGACGGGTGCTGCGTAGTAATCTTCTTACTGAGTGGAGCTCGGAGTTACTATGAACTACTGACGCGGTATTCGCCGTGAATCCTCGGTATCTGACGGTATATGTCGAAGTCTCACGGTAACTAACTATGGCAGGAGTATATGTATACTCAAGTCGAGTTCGTTATCATGGAAAAATGAGGAGACCCCACAACAAAAACAATGTCTATTTTTTTTTTTGCTAGCTAGTTTGCATATCTTTGCTGTTTCATAAAAATACACTTCTTCGTAAAATTACGCACCTGCTGATGATATATAACATTTTCATTTAATAAACTGGAAGCTAAATTCCTTCATTTTTAATAAATAAACAATGTTTTTCTTTTTTCGTTTCTCGTGGGGTTTTAATAGTAAGTTTATTAGTAAGATATATATATATATATATACTAGCAGTATAGCCCGGCGTTGCTCTGGTGTAATGAAAACTTTAAAACTAATCCATGGTCCTGGAGCTAAGACTCGGCCTAAAGAATATTTTTGTGAAGTTTAGTGAGAATCGGATAAAAATTGTAGATTTGGATAAAGAACATGCAGACAGATAAAGGCACGCACACATGAGGAGACCCCACAACAAAAACAATGTCTATTTTTTTTATTTGCTAGCTAGTTTGCATATCTTTGCTGTTTCATAAAAATACACTTCTTCGCAAAATTACGCACCAGCTGATGATATATAACATTTTCATATATTAAACTGGAAGCTAAATTCCTTCATTTTTAATAAATATACAATGCTTTTCTTTTTGCGTTTCTCGTGGGGTTTTAAATCCGTATCGAGAATTTTTTTTCGAAAATAACTGTTCGAAAACACTTATTCGACAACAACCATTCAAAAAATATCTATTCAAATTGTAAATTGTTTCAATGAAAATTACCGTATTTTCCGGTTAACAAGACGCTGCAGCCTGGAAGACGCACCCTAATATTTGAGAGAAATTTCTAAAAAATTTAGTCATTTTTATACAACAACGCATTCACCATGCGTCCCTTACATATTGACGTCACGTGTTCTTTACATTAATCACTCGTCCATATTTGTTTGTATGAAATAATGGCATCCTAATTGGTGGTTAGTAAATATACTGTACATCTTTCATTGTCCGAGGGTGGTTTTATTTTCATAAAAATGGATTAAAATTTTAAAAGTATGTATGTAAAAATATAAAACAATCAAAGAAATTTTGTTCAGCCTCAAACTCCAAAATCTCGTCACTGATGGATTCATGTAAACGCTCTAAACTATCATCTGCAGAGTCAATACTGTATTTACTAGCCTTCCCACGCAAGGCCAGATGTGACACATGGTGATTTTATAGTGGGTATTCCCGGCCATATTGTACTACTGTCAGTCATGTACAATAAATTTTCCTCACTACTATTCATGTCATTGTGGTAACCATGATGAAAACTGATACATTTGTCCTGAAAGATGCACACGTATTTTTCAAGGTATTTTTTTTAGAAAAATTGTGCGTCTTGTAAGCTTGAAAATACGCCGGTTGAGGGGACAGGGGAATTTTTTTGTCCCTGTGCCCGTCCGTATGCGGTCGGGTCCCTTGTGTCACATCCCGTTCTAGTGGGGAAGTAGGATAAATACCATATTTAATGCTCTGCTAAGTATCGAGCACTTTTAATAAAGAAAATCAATACAACCAGTAGACACTCAACCCATTAGTTTGTACAACTTCTAAAATATATATATATATATATATATATATATATATATATATATATACCTTTCTTTGCAGCTTACAAGGCTTTTCGGCATGGAAGACGCACCCTAATATTAGAAAGAACTTTCTAAGAAAAGAAATTGTCGTTCTCATACAACACATTCACGATGCGTCCCTCGCATACAGACGCCACGTATTATTTACAATAATCACCCGGCGGGTTTTTGTTTGCATGCTAATGACATGCTAATTGCAGGTTAATAAATATACTATTTAACTTTCATTGTCTAAGGCTGGTTTTATTTTAATAAAAATGAATTGAAAATTTTAAAAATATCCATGTAAAAATATAAAACAATCAAAGAAATTTTATTGATCCTCAAACCCCCAAAACTGCTGGATTCATGTAAAAATTCTAAACTATCATCTGTAATGTCATCCCTATTGTCAATCATATACAAAAACTTGATGCTTGGGTGTAACACTTCACAGAGTACAAAGATATTGACATTCAGTTATTTTTTTCTTACAAGCGAGAGAAGAAACTGATAACACAGGACTTACATCTGCCAATTCAGCTGTAAAATGTTGAGACCTAACCGCCAATCTAGTACTGAGCCTAAATTAAGTCAAGGTACCAAAGAGGAAAGCTCATCTGAAAAATTACCATGAAAATATAGAAAAGGACTGAGAGTGTTGGGAAAAGTGACTGAAGCCAACATGCCAGGTCATGACCAATAACGTTGCAGATTCTTTGTATATTATCAAGAATCTTTACATAGATAACAGATGTGTATTCAACTCTACATATGATATTATCGTTCTTAACTTTACTGTTGTGATTGTTTTCCGGTGGTTATGACCGAGGTGAATGCCTTCGAAGTGCTGAATTCTTTGATATTGTGAACAATGTGTGGACAAACATCCCACCAATGAAAGTGGCTCGTGGTCGTGTTGCAGTGGCCGTACTCAACAACAAACTCTATGCAGTTGGGGGATCTGACGGCCATATAGAGTTGCGTTCTGTTGAATGTTACGACCCAGAAACAAACAAGTGGCGATTTGTGGGTGAAATGCTTGTGCAGGTAAAAGAATACGCCTTCTTTGACCTTTTTCAATCGTTAAAGTATTTTGACCAAGAAAATTTTGTTGGAAAAAACGCTGCTTGGTTCTTGTAAAAATTCTAAGCTATCATCTGTAGAGTCATCACTACTGTCAATCAAGTACAATAAATGATCTTCACTACCATCTACGTCATGGTGGTAACCATGGTGTTAACTGATACATTCGTCTTGGAAGACGCACACAAATTTTTCAGGGTATTTTTTTTTAATGTGCGTTTTATAAGCCGGAAAATAGGGCAATCGAAAGGACAATTATACTAAATGATAATTGTCTGAAATATGTATGTGATCTTGCTTTGAGAAAGCCAAAGATTTATCTCTAACTAATAACGCCCATGAAGAATGGCATAGAGCTTTTTTTTATTAAGTAGTATTTAGTGGGGGATCATTTTATTTCTTCATAACAATATAAAACTGATCCCCCACTTTATGCCCAGTAAAATCACGTTTTCGACTATTATATTTAGTCAGTTAAGGATCATACGTGATACACACTTGGGCGATCGTGTCTTGAAAAAGACATGACTGACTGGGCAGAAGATTATCCTGCAGCAGGCTGCCATTACTTTCTACGGTAGACTGGTTGCAAGCCAAGACTCTAGAACCGAATTTGTCCTGTTATTTGACTCATAGCTAGAGGGGGAAGAGATGTATTATATTATTAAGTAGTAATTAGGGGGGGAACAGTTTATTACTTTATAACAATATAAAACTGATCACCCACTTTATGCCCAGTAGAAGCCTCAATCACATTTTCTACTATTATATTCAGTCAATCAGTTAAGTACCACACGTAATACACGCTTGGGCGATCATGTCTCGAAAGAGACATGACTAAGTGGACAGAAGATTATCTCGCAGTAGGTTGCCATTACTTTCTTCGGTAGACTGGTTGCCAACCAAGGCTATCGAACCCAATTTGCCTTACTATTCAATTATTTTATCCAGATCAATCAGTTAAAGTGATACACGTTTGGGCGATCATGTCTCGAAAGAGATATGACTGAATACGCAGAAGATTTTCAAGTGGTAGGTTGCCTTTTCTTTCTTGACTGGTTGTCAACCAAGGCTAAAGATATCAGTATGTTCTGCTATTTAACGCATAGCTTGAGGTATCGTTACATTAATAATTAATTAATTAATAAATGACATCACTGAATTTCATATTTTTTCAAATTTTCATATTTTCTTTCGTAGTTACATTTAAATAATTATTTTTGAGTCGGATTAAAAAAATATGTGTTGAATTTAATATTTGGTTTGATTCTATAATAATCAGTGTTTGCGTTTGGGATATGTCTTTTATATAAACAAAAAAAGATTCTTGATTCTTGGCAGTTTGGGATGCGTCCCATCATTTGATTCAACAGCTTGGATATCCTCAGCACTGGGGTATGCATCCTGGCATTGGTTTTTCCGATATCTTATCTGCGTTGTCAGAGCGCTTCTCCTGAACCGTTTTCAGAGAAGCACAACCCATTTTTGTAAGGTGAATCTTCACTCCCTTTTGGGACCTGAATTTCCGACCACAAACACATGGAAAGTCCGTGTACTTATTTAAATTCATGTTTTCATTCCGGGTTCGTTACTGATTGATCCGTTTGGATTCATCATCCCCACTCCCTTTCGGTGTATCCTGGGGGCATTTCCCTATATGACCCGGTGAGATCATCTGGTCTTTCCCAGCGTCCTCTGTCTTTCCAGGTGTCTGCTAATCTGTTCCTAACCGCCATTTAGTCTATTCCTGAAAGCCAACGGACGAGCCATGACTTTGAAGAAGTAAATTACTGAAAAGTAATTGAAACTCACCTGAAGCGAGCTGAATGTGTAATGCTCCTCATGTCAATGACATTTCCACCGAGGTTCTCTACGACATATTACTTCAGTGAATTTCTTTTAATGTGTTCCTCTCGAATTTATATTTAAACTGGGATCATCCAGAGAGAATGTGTACCGTTTCGGGGCTTTCCTCTCAACGGTTTCACTTCCACACCGGCTCTATACTTTCCTCTTTTCTACATTTCATAACCATATCTTTTTCTTCTTTCTTGCTTTCTTTCTCGCTGACTTTTTTCACAACTTCCCTTTCTTTCTTTCTTTCTTTCTTTCTTTCTTTCTTTCTTTCTTTCTTTAGTTTTCTTCATTTTTCTCTTACATTATTTTTATTCTCCAGCAGCAAGGTCTCTGACTGGCGGGGGTTGAGGGTTGTAAGGAACATGAAACCACCTCTTAATTGCTGTTGTTCGCAGGTCCACCCTGATCCGGAGTGGTAGCACCTGTTAGGGTCCCAGCTATGGGCAAATAATTGAGGTCAAAACACTATGAAAGTATAAAACAGATTTTTATAGAAATATATACATTTTTGAAGAAAAAGAAATTACCATAACACATTTTGCAAGAAAAAAATTACCAGAGATACAGTCTTGAATACAAAACTAAAAGATATGTTCAGTTTTTTAAAATAAAAAATAAATATAAAATTTCATCAAAATCTGACTTAATTAACCTTCTCACTATAACCGAACATTAAAATAAAATACCTTAAAACTGTTTTTGCCATTAAATAACCCACAAAGGTTAATATGCCACTAAATAAAACTCAAATTTAAACAATAAAAACAAAATACTGTTATATGGACAAATAACAAGGAACACATATATATATAAATATAGTCTTATATTTTTCTTCTTCGACGGTGACAGTTTTGTGGAGCAGGAAAGTAGCCGGAGAGAGTTCACATATACGTAGGGGCTGTCGGAAGTGGTTAGCCAGTCTCTGTCCCTTTAGCCAAAAATTGGAGAATTTATATAGTCTTAAAACTTCAACGCGACATACATGGCCACGCCTCTTCAGTAACGCATTTTTGCTTGCTCGGGTTGTCGACTTTATCTACGACCTAATTTATCTGTCAAACACAACCAGTGGTTCATTGCTTTTCAAGCCTGTTTGTCGCTTGTTTTTTTTTTTTCCATTGAACTTTGTTGACATCAACTACGGCTGGATATATCTGTTAATCACATCCTTGTCAATTTGTTGACTTTACCTATGGCCGAATGTATCTGTGAATCACAATCAGTGGTCCATTGCTTTTCAAACCCGTTTGTCGCTTGTTTTTTTCCATTGAACTTTGTTGACATCAACTACGGCTGGATATATCTGTTAATCACATCCTTGTCGATTTGTTGACTTTACCTATGACCGAATGTATCTGTCAATCACAACCAGTGGTCCGTTGCTTTTCAAGCCCATTTGTCGCTTGTTTTTTACCATTGAACTTTGTTGACATCATCTACGGCTGGATGTATCTGTTAAGCACATCCTTGTCAATTTGTTGACTTTACCTATGGCCGAATGTATCTGGCAATCACACCCAACGGTCGATTGCTTTTCAAACCAGTTGTTACTTGTTTTTTCTCTTTGCACTTTGTTGACATCATCTACGACTGGATATGTCTGTTAACCACATCCTTGCCACGTAGTTGACTTGACTTATGACCGGATGTACCGGTCAAGTACATCTGCCGTTTAAGGTAATATATTACAGTTGGAGCATCAGGGGAAAAATTGTCAGAGCAGTTGCCATGAAAATATTTGTAGAAAAGACAGATGGAAGCCAAGTCACGACAGTGATAAAGTAACTGCAGTTGAGATGCCAAGTCAGGATCGATTATATTGCAAAAAAATGGAAGGGAGTTCCACAGGCCGGAAGTTTGAGAAAATAATCTATTGGGATAAAAGTGGCATCTACATTTAATTATTTCAACAGTGAAAGGCGGGACATAGATGCCAACCCAGTAACACACTTAAATTCACATGGTTGTCTTATATACCGCTGGATGTTTCCATGCTCCTCACAAACTCCCAATCAGAGGCCTTGCTGCCGGATGCAGTTTACCGTCATAGCCAGGACCTGTTTTTGTTGTGTAGTGTCACTATTTGCCTATAGCTCGGACCCTAATAGGCGCTAAGACCACGGGTCAGGGTGGGTGTCTGGGAACAACAGCAATTAAGAGGTAGTAAAATATCCAACCTCCAGATCAGAGGCCTTGCTGCCGGATGAAGTTTATCGTCATACCCAGGACTAGAATTATTTTTGGAAGATTGAAAATGTTCATACGCAGGTATTGTAAGAACGACACCTGCATTCCACCTTAATTAACACTTTCATAAAAAAAAAAATTAATATTGTCTGGATAATTATTTGATTATTTTTTACCTTGCTTTGTATGTTCGAAACAATGTATTTCCTTTCTAGAATTTGTTAATTTTATTTCAAAATACATCACCTCCATAGCTATTTTAAAAGAATGTAAGATTCGGAAGTTGACTAAATAAATATTTCGGAAAGTGTCCATATGATTCCAATCATGTCAATGTATATTTGTGGGTAGGGGCATTATTAAAAAAATTATGGGAAAATATTATCGAGATTTAGATTAAGATTGGATATGAAATGAATAAGCATGCACAAAACAAATACACTCACTGACACACGTGCACACACGCAAGCACAGACACACACAAGCACATACACTCTTACTAATATATATTCTAAATACATTATCTTGATATATGAGATAACTATAAAAAATGTATATATCAAGAACAGAATTTAGGCTATATATATACTAGCAGTAAAGCTCGGCGGTGGTCGGCTGTAATGAAAGCTTTAAAACTAATCCATGATCCTGGAGCTCAGACTCTTTGGACGTTGGCACGAAAGACTAAAAAGCAATAGTTATTTCCAGTTAAAGCGAAAACGTAGACTGAAAGAAAAATGAATAGATGAAAGTCAAATTTTGATTTTCTTGTATCGATATCAAATAAGTTTTTTCCTTATAAACTGAATTTTGAAGGCTAAATAAGTCCTCTGAGTAAATGGTATCATGGCTGAGACTAAGAACTACAATTATACATACTTAGAGCCAAACCAGAAGCAAAAACTAAAATAAAAGGGCTGAAAAAAATACAGACACACAGACAGATAAACAGACACACACACAAAGATCTTGCCTTTTATATATATATATTATCGATTTTCTGCACTATTTTAAGAACTGCAACCTTGAAACTTCTGAATATCGTTTCATATGTCTTTGTCTATGAGTGTATCGAACCGCATTGCAAATTTTGGAACTGCGTTTGTTATTTTTGGTAACTATTGCCGTTGCTTAGCGGAGTTTTATGTCTACACAATATAAAATCTTCGCTGATGGTGCATGTTATTATTTTACTGTCCTTATAACCTCTCTGAAATCTCACGTGAGCCGAAAGCTTAGAACCAAGTTAATAAAAAATTGTTTTTATTTTCAACTGAAATTAATGCCAAAATACGACGTTTAGAACGGCTCATGATTAAACATAATAGACATTCATTGTCTCTTATATATATATATATATATATATATATATATGCGTGTGTGTGCGTGTGTAATATATGAAGTAAAATTTAAATATACATCTAATATAAACTGATATATGAACAATAGATTATATATATATATATATATATATATATATATATATATATATATATATATACATATTCTAAACATATACTCTTAAATATAAGAGACAATGAATGTCAATTCTGTTTAATCATAAGCCTTTTACAGACATCGTATTTCGGTTTTAATTTCAGGTGAAAATGAAGACAAAAATTGTCCAACATTTGGATAATTTTTTATACTGGTTCTAAGCATTTGGCGCACATTAGTCATATACAGAGAGGTTACAGGTTACCAGCATCACAAAAATTATCCATTTTCAGAGAATTATCTGCTGCCTGAATACACGATATATATATATATATATATATATATATATATATATATATATATATATATATTAAAATAAATTTTCAAAATTCAAAAATGAACATTTCAACATGAAATCCCTAAGAGGGATCTCACGCATCCTAAGCAACAGTCAGTCTAAATCAAAATGAGAATAAAAATAAGATTAAAAAGAGAAATAAAGAAATAAAAAATTAAAAAATTAAAAAATTAATAACGGTTAAGATTTGAGAAATATACGTCACAAAAAAATTTTTTTTTGAGCGGCTCATGATTAAACAGAATAGACATTCATTGTTTCTTATATTTAAGAGTATATATATATATATATATATATATATATATATATATATATATATATATATGTAATCTATTGGTCATATATTTGTTTATATTAGCTGTATATTTAAATTTTAGTTCATATATTACACCCCCCCCACACATATATATATATATATATATATATATATATATATATATATATATATATTCAAATTTCGTTGAAATCGACTGTCATGGTAATATGGTGAAGATGTTTTCATAATTTTTGATGTGATCTTATAATTTTTTCAGAATATAAATTATATAAAATATGGCCGAACGTTTTATTTCTCTAAAAAGTTCGGGTATACTTTTTGACATTGTTAAGGGGGAATTATATTTTACTTTTGATTGAATATATACATTGTCTTATGTTATATGCAAAGTCAAAGGATTTTATGTCGCATGAAAAATGATATGAAAAATTACTTAAACAACATTATCTGTCATTTTTAACGAAACATGCTTAAAAGAGGGATTACTACACAAATACACTATATATATATATATATATATATATATATATATATATATATTAGAAAAAGTAATAGGGTTGTTCCAACGAGAGAGATTGGTATAGAATAAAAAGTGTGAGAGGCCGTGAACGTTTTGTTTAAAGTGTATATTTATTGTTGTTGTTATTATACATGTTATGATACTTTAAGTGTCTATAATGATATTTGTGACGCTACACGTGATAGACGAATAAATTTGTGGCTTTACGTATCGAGTTCCTTTTGTTTCTGATGGCCAAGTTGTTGTTTATAAAAAAGTAAGTAGAAAAAATAAGAAAATAAATCAAATCAGTAAAATTAAGTAAAATAAGATAAAATAAATAAAATGTTGGCGTTTTCTCACATCAGCGCGTGTATAAATAGATAAACAGATAAATAAATAGTTATACAGATGAATGAATCAAGTGCTTACCTTAATTTGAAGTAATTTTGGTCTGGGGTTCCTTCCTTAATACGTTAAAATTATTTTCTCGTTGCTTATCTACAAGCCTTTTCATCGGACAGTTGGTTGTTTTAATTGCTTTGACGGTGTTTTGAATTTGGTGTGTGTGTGTGTGTGTGTGAGCGTTTTTGATTTCGTCTTTATGTTTTAGAAGTGTTTTTTATATGTTATCTGGTTCTTCTTTATTGTTTGTGATTATCATTGGAATTTCGTGTGTGTTTATGTGTGCATGTATGTGTGTGTATGTATGTGTGTGTATGTGTGCGTGTATCTTTTTCGGTGTGGGTGTTTTTCATATCGTTTTGTTGAGCGAAGGCTTGTATTTTTATGAATCTTTCTTCCTGCATTATTAATGTTTCGTAATCTGGATTTTGATAAATAAGTATGACTATATATATATACATATATATATATATATATATATATATATGAAACTAAAGCTCTCTCCCCCTCTCTCTTTATATATATATATATATATATATATACATAGAGAGTGAGAGAGAAAGAGAAAGAGAGAGAGAGAGAGAGTAACGGATAATTTGTCGTCTACATTATGCAAAAATAAAATAATGCTGTCATTGCATTTTCATGCTTATATTCAACAAAATTACACAAAATATCTTGAAATACTAAAAAAGTAAATTTATTAAAACAAAAATCACCAAGCAGAAAATCATGCCATTTCCAGAATTCTGTCTGAGAAAATTTTGTCATGGAACTCTTGTTCTCACAGACGGTGCCCAACTGACCCTACCATACTGTGCATTCGACAAAATCAAAAGCAAACAACACGCGTTCGCCAACTTAAAAAAATATAATGGAGATAATTTACCCAGCGCAACCTGTTTGCGTATATATATATATATATATATATATATATATATTTTTTTTTTTAATTCAGATACTTTAATCCAAGTGAAAAACGCAGGAAGGTAAATTCCAAAAAAACAATTCTAATATTAAAAATTTTATTTTAATATTAAAAAATGATACAGGAAGAGAGCTCCATGTAATAAAGTATTACAAAGCAAATATAAATTAAAAAAGGATTAATTCAAAGATGTTGAATGACCATTTCGATATGAAGATCCCCACGGGGGATAACACATCACCTCAGCAACAGAAAAAAGGGATTTTTGTGTTGTTGAGGTGATGTGTTATCCCCCGTGGTGATCTTCATATCGAAATGGTCATTCAACATCTTTGAATTAATCCTTTTTTAATTTATATATATATATATATATATATATATATATATATATATATATATATATATTACGGAAATTAACGAAGATTAACAAAATGGTTATAAACAACCGACAATTTGAAATTATTTGTTTGAACATTATTTTTGATTGATACTCGTATTTAAGTAGATATTCTGTTTTATAATCAAACAGTATATATATTTATTTTTACGATAAATATTTGTTACGAAATTGTGAGTCAAACCTCCGACTCCTATCCATATAGAGGAAGCCACCAATTGATCTGGCGTGTCTTAGACCTCTCGATTACAAATGATCTAGTGGTCGAGAGGTTTGATTATGAAACACAATATCTACTTAAATACGAGTATCGATCAAAAATAATGTTTAAACAAATAACTTCGTGTATATATATATATATATATACAAGACACACATCCCATATATTTATATATGTGTGTGTGTGTGCATATATATATATATATATATATATATATATATATATATTAATCGTGTTCCTCCTTATTTAACTTTTGCTCAATCTCGTGTTTATCTATTTATCAGTCTCTCCCACCCTACTTTCTCTCTCTCTCTCTCCCGTCTCAGTATGTTCATATCTATCTATCTATCTATCTATCTATCTATCTATCTATCTATCTTAGTCTGTTCATATCTATCTATCTGTCTATCTATATATCTGTTCCTCTCTCTATCTACCTATGGCACTCTGTCCATATCTATCTATCTATCTATCTATCTATCTATCTATCAGAGGAAATGAGAATAAAAAATACACGATGAAAGAAAGGGCCAATCAATATATTTGAAATGTTTGCATGGTTGTCTAAGCAAAATATCTTCCAAACGTTTTAAAGCCAAAATGAAAAGGTAAAGAATTAATACACTGGAAGAAAAAAAGGTAAATAAAAAAAAAAGACAGTAAAAAATTGTGATTGACAAAATTAATAAGAGGCAAAGAAAGAAAGAAAGAATGTCGAACAGCGAGAAAAAAGATAAAATTAATAAGAGGCAAAGAAAGAAAGAAAGAGGCTAAATGAAGAAAATAATATTTGCATAATGTTAAGCGCAAACGTCATCAAAACATCACAAAGAAAAAACAGAAAAAATGATAGAAAGAATAAAATTATCGAAAGAAAGAAAATAAAATGAAAAAGGTAAAGACAAAAGACAAAAACGAAAAACTGAAAGAAGAAAGAACATTCTTATAGATGTTTAAGCGACAATTTCAAAATTTGTGAAAGAAAAAGATTAAAAGATAAAATCGAAAAAATTGATAAAAATTTGAAAGAAAGAAAACAGTGACAAAGTAAGAAAGAAAGAAAATGTACAAAAGAAAAATAGAAATAAAAGAATTAATAAAGAAAAAAAAAACGAATGAAAGACAAATGAAACTAAAGGAAGAAAGGAAAATTATCATAGTTGCTTACTCGAAAAGTTTATCAAAATATTTTAAATAAAAAAAAAATAGCAATTACGACAATTTAATAATCACATGACCTGAGAAATAAAAAAAATGGAAATGCTCTTTTCTGGATCTGCCATAAGCCTTAATTAAAAATAAGTAGAAGGTGTGAAATTAATTAGTCCAACTGAATGGATGGTGGAATGGTAGGCTCTTTGTAAATGTGCATGACAGAATGACATGTAAGATGGTTGAAACATTTCATTGGCTGGTCGCCGTAAGTTATTTATTTTTTGATTCTGAAACCGCTTGGTCAGAATAAATGGTTTTGTTTTAGTTCTCTGTTCAAAACGATAAGCATTTTAATGGGCATACGAAATCATTTTCTCTTAGATTTATAAAACTTCTTTCATTATGAGGAAGGCAATAATGCCACTAAGACTCAAGTGGTTAAAGTGGTTAAAGAATAGGAGAAAAAATTATTCAGGAGGGAGAACAATAAAAATGGATTAAAAAGACAGTATATAACGATTGGCGTTGTGTTTAAATATGTAAGGATTAAAGTTGACAAGGAAGCAAGGAGCCGGAAGAGAGTTCCACAAGCGAGAGTAGAAACTGTTAGCATAGGAATTATAATAATATGAGAAGAAGAAAACATAATTAAGGAGAGAGAACAATAAAAGAACAGGAATTAAGAAGACAGAAGATAACGATTGACATTACTTTACATTTTTGAAGAGAGTTCCACAAGCGAGAGTAGAAACTGTTAGCATAGGACTTATAATAATATGAGAAGAAGAAAACATAATTAAGGAGAGAGAACAATAAAAGAACAGGAATTACGAAGACAGAAGATAACGATTGACATTACTTTACATTTTTGAAGAGAGTTCCACAAGCGAGAGAAGAAACTGTTAGCATAGGACTTATAATAATATGAGAAGAAGAAAACATAATTAAGGAGAGAGAACAATAAAAGAACAGGAATTACGAAGACAGAAGATAACGATTGACATTGCATTTAAATTTTTTGAAGATCAAAGTTGAATGGAAAGCCACAAGCCGGAAAAGAGTTTCACAAGCGAGAGAAGAAACTATTAGCATAGGACTTATAATAATATGAGAAGAAGAAAACATAATAAAGGAGAGAGAACAATAAAAGCACAAGAATTCAGAAGACAGAAGATTACGATTGACATTGCATTTAAATTTTTAAAGATCAAAGTTGAGTGGAAAGTAAGAAGCCGGAAGAGAGTTCCGTAAGCAAGAGAAAAAAACTGTTAGCATAGGACTTATAATAATATGAGAAGAAGAAAACATAATTAAGGAGAGAGAACAATAAAAGAACAGGAATTAAGAAGACAAAAGATAACGATTGACGTCGCATTAACATTTTGAATTTAAATTGGTGAAGATCAAACTTGACTCGAAAGCAAGTAGCCGGAGGAGAGTTCCATAATCGAGAGAAGAAACTGTTAGCATAGGACTTACAAGAATATGAGAAGAAGAAAACATAATTAAGGAAAGAGAACAATAAAAGAACAGGAATTAAGAAGACAGAAGATAACGATTGACATTGCTTTACATTTTTGAAGAGAGTTCCACAAGCGACAGAAGAAACTGTTAGCATAGGACTTATAATAATATGAGAAGAAGAAAACATAATTAAGGAGAGAGAACAATAAAAGAACAGGAATTAAAAAGACAGAAGATAACGATTGACATTGCTTTACATTTTTGAAGAGAGTTCCACAAGCGACAGAAGAAACTGTTAGCATAGGACTTATAATAATATGAGAAGAAGAAAACATAATTAAGGAGAGAGAACAATAAAAGAACAGGAATTAAAAAGACAGAAGATAACGATTGACATTGCTTTACATTTTTGAAGAGAGTTCCACAAGCGACAGAAGAAACTGTTAGCATAGGACTTATAATAATATGAGAAGAAGAAAACATAATTAAGGAGAGAGAACAATAAAAGAACAGGAATTACGAAGACAGAAGATAACGATTGACAGTACTTTACATTTTTGAAGAGAGTTCCACAAGCGAGAGAAGAAACTGTTAGCATAGGACTTATAATAATATGAGAAGAAGAAAACATAATTAAGGAGAGAGAACAATAAAAGAACAGGAATTACGAAGACAGAAGATAACGATTGACATTGCATTTAAATTTTTTGAAGATCAAAGTTGAATGGAAAGCCACAAGCCGGAAAAGAGTTTCACAAGCGAGAGAAGAAACTATTAGCATAGGACTTATAATAATATGAGAAGAAGAAAACATAATAAAGGAGAGAGAACAATAAAAGCACAATAATTCAGAAGACAGAAGATTACGATTGACATTGCATTTAAATTTTTAAAGAACAAAGTTGAGTGGAAAGTAAGAAGCCGGAAGAGAGTTCCGTATGCAAGAGAAAAAAAACTGTTAGCATAGGACTTATAATAATATGAGAAGAAGAAAACATAATTAAGGAGAGAGAACGATAAAAGAACAGGAATTAAGAAGACAAAAGATAACGATTGACGGCGCATTAACATTTTGAATTTAAATTTGTGAAGATCCAACTTGACTCGAAAGCAAGTAGCCGGAGGAGAGTTCCATAATCGAGAGAAGAAACTGTTAGCATAGGACTTACAAGAATATGAGAAGAAGAAAACATAATTAAGGAAAGAGAACAATAAAAGAACAGGAATTAAGAAGACAGAAGATAACGATTGACATTGCTTTACATTTTTGAAGAGAGTTCCACAAGCGAAAGAAGAAACTGTTAGCATAGGACTTATAATAATATGAGAAGAAGAAAACATAATTAAGGAGAGAGAACAATAAAAGAACAGGAATTAAGAAGACAGAAGATAACGATTGACATTGCTTTACATTTTTGAAGAGATTTCCATAATCGAGAGAAGAAACTGTTAGCACAGGACTTATAATAATATGAGAAGAAGAAAACATAATTAAGGAGAGAGAACAATAAAAGAACAGGAATTAAGAAGACAGAAGATAACGATTGACATTGCTTTTAAATTTTTGAAGCCATAGTTGGCTGAAAAAAAAAGAATCCGGAAATGAGTTACAAAAAGAGACCATTAGCATAGAACTTAGGGTTATATTGACCCAGTCTGTTCTGTTATTTAACCCATAACTGGAAGGAATAGACGGATTAATACCTTTAGCAAGGGTATTTGCGCGTAAGTGAATGCAAGTAATTCAACTGGAATTCGAACTCTGCTCACCGATATTTCGTTCCGAGCCGATATCCACTGCACCACAACGCACATCGAAGCTAGTAATGAGCTTAAAATTTCGATGAAGTAAAGCCCATCAGCACAATTACCATAAAAATATTTACAGAAACGGCATGAAGAAGCTACGCTACAGACGTAGAAAAGCGACTAAAGCGGATATGCCAATTAAGGACCGATAACATTGCAGATTTGGAATTTATAACGAATATTTAAATACATAGTTGAAGTAACAGACCGGCCACATTCTATATATAAACGAATGATAGAACTACTGAAAATTAACAAATAAATCCTCGATATGTTTTTTTCATCTATTAAATTTAATAAGATGTAATGTAAACTTTTTAATACAATTTAATTAAATCTTTTTAGTAAAATTTAATTATATCTTTTAAATATTTTTTGATCGTGCTGACTTGATTATCTCAAGTCATGGTTGAGTCAAAACATTTTTCGTATTTTAAGCTTTAATTAATTATTCAAATAAATTGCATACGAAAAACTGTTATTCATCAAAATATCTCCCGTCATATTCAATTGTATGTTGCTCTCCGTGCGCAAAAAGCTATAGATATTCACGTCGTCCCCGCCTCTGAGATTTGATGAGACACAAGGTCGAGTTTACTGTGGAGAACCCGAAAGCATACGCTAGGACATTATCCAGCCGTCGATTGCGCTGGCCTCGATGTCGACCACTGATTAACTCTTCTAGTTCATCTGTTCCCCGGGACCGGGAACCTCCCAGTATTTATATTTTTCAGTTATTCATCTGCTCTCAGACAAAGAAATAACGAAGTGATGTGGAGTAGTTTTCGCACTGAAGGTTATAATCGTGCTATGTCGGTTGCTAATCGACTTAACGGACCTAAAATGTTAGGAACTTGGTAATCTTCCACTGAAAGCTGACTCCTTAGTATTCGGCTAACTGGCGACTAATATCAACTGCCTAATACTTCTACTGATCTCCAATAGAACTCTAAAGGACTCCTATTTTCTTTCTTTTTTATGTCCCTTGTCCCTTCAGGACGTAGGCGATCATGGCCTTCCAGTTCTCCCTCTCCCTGGTGGCTCTTAGCACGCTTTCATATCGAAATGGCCATTAAACATCATTGAATTAATCCTTTTTTAATATATATAATTATATATATATAATTATATATAAAAGGCAAGACGTTTGTGTGTGTGTCTGTTTATTTGCCTCTATGTCTGTATTTTTTCAGCCCTTTTATTTTAGTTTTCGCTTTGGGTTTGGCTCTAAGTAGGTATAATTGTAGTTCTTAGTCTCAGCCATGATACCATTTACTTAGACGACTTATTTAGCCTTCAAAATTCAGTTTATGACGAAAAAAACTTATTTGATATCGATACCAGGACATGAAAATTTGATTACATCCATTCATTTTTCTTTCGGTCTACGGTTTCGCTTTAACTGTATACAACTATTGCTTTTTAGTCTTTCGTGCCAACGTCCAAAGAGTCTGAGCTTCAGGACCATTGATTAGTTTTAAAGCTTTCATTACACCCGAGCAACGCCGGGCTATACTGCTAGTAAATTCTAAAAACGGAAAAAAAAAAACGAGAAAAAAAAAAAAACGATGAAAAAGAAAGAATGAAACGGATAGAAAAATATATGAAAATACAGAAGAAAAAGAGATGTAAAGATAGTATTTAGGAACGAAAATGAAGGAGAAATAAAATAAAAGAAGCTACTAAAAGAGAAAGAGGAAAAAGTGAAGAATATTGCGAAGAAGTGCAAGAGACGAAGAAGGAAATAAAACAAAGCTAACGTAGAAAATTATGAACGAAAGAATATTTACTCACATTTCAGTAATTAAAATAACATTTAACTAAAAAAAAAATATTAGAAGGAAGAACAAAACAAAATGTAGAGAAAGAAAAGAAAGAAAGAAAATAATAATTGAAACCTAAAAAAGACAGAATGAAAAAGAAGAAAATTAAAAGAAGGAAAATATGCAAGCAAAAATCGGTCGGAAGATGAAGAAAAAAGAAAGAAGAAAAAAAACGTCACAGGCAGACAACACTCACCATGCCCTCCACCCGCCAAAGATTTCGCCAGCAATCAAGCTTGACATCTATTTGATCAAAGATGGAGATGATAAAGGGAATCGATGTCGCCATAGGAAGCGGCAGAATTCTGCCACAAAACTTGACTAATGTATGTTCCAACTGGCCTGCTTTTTCTGTACTTAAATTTCTCTGCGTAAAATGCAAAATTCTTTGGACGGCGTTTTTGGAACATGTTTCTTTTGTTTGTGTCACGGAATCTAGTATTTTTAGACAATTTATTCGCCTCGAATGTGCGTTGTGGTGCAGTGGATATCGACTCAGGACGAGAGATCGGGTTACCGAGTTCGAATTCCATGTTAATTCCTTGGATTCACTTACGCACAAATACCCTTCGGAAAGGTATTAATCCGTCTCTTCCCTCCATTTATAGATTAAATAATATTACAGATTGGGTTCTATAGCCTTGGTGGGCAACCAGTCTACCGCAGAAAGCAATGGCAACCTACTGCGGGATAATCTTCTGCCCAGTCAGTCATCTCACTTTCGAGACATGATTGCCCAAGCGTGTATCACGTATGGCACTTAACTGACTGACTGAATATAATAGTTGAAAACATGATTAAGGCTTCTACTAGGCATAAGGTGGGGGATAAGTTTTATATTGTTATGAAGTAATAAACTGATCCCCCACTAATTACTACTTAATAATATAATACATCTCTTCCCACTCTAGCTATGAATCAAATAACAGGACAGATTGTGTTCTATAGCATTGGCTGGCAACCAGTCTACCCCAGAAAGCAATGGCAACCTACTGCGGGATAATCTTCTGCCTAAAGCGTTTATCATGTATAGCACTTAACTGACTGATTGAATATAATAGTTGAAAACATGATTAAGGTTTCTACTGGACATAAAATGGGGGATCAGTTTTATATTCTTATGATGTAATAAACTGATCCCCCACTTATTACTAATTACTAATTTATAATATAATACATCTCTTCCCCTTCTATCTGTGAGTCAAATAACAGGACAGATTGGGTTCTATAGCCTTGGCTGGCAACCAGTCTACCGCAGAAAGCAATGGCAACCTACTGCGCGATAATCGGTCAGTCATGTTTCTTTCGAGACATGACTGCCCAGGCGGTATTACGTATGACATTTAAATGACTGACTGAGGTAACTGCATACTGAGTATATGTACAATGTACGCAGAATGTGCGTTGTGGTACAGTAGATTATTGACTCGAAATGAGAAATCAGAGAGCCGTGTTCGAATCTGTTGCATTCATTTACGCGCAAATATCCTTCGCAAAAGTATTAGCCAGCTGCTTATCTCTCCAGGTATGGGTTAAATAGCAGGACAGATTGGATTTTATAGTCTTGGTTAGCAACCAGTTTACGGCAGAAAGTAATAAAAAGCTACTGTGGGAATATCTTCTGCCCAGTCAGTCATGTCTCTTTCCACTCATGATTGCCCTAGGGTGTATCCTGTATAGCACTTAATCAAGTTTTTTAAATAATCATATCAAACCAAGCAAGGCATTTTTTTCCACTGTTTTTTTTTTGTTTTTTTTTTTAATCATTTCACCCCAAGCAAGGCATTCCACTGCCACTATTGCGCTTGGGGCTACATAGGGGAATGTAAATAAAAAGAGTGGTTAGATGTAGGAAATGTCAGAAGGAGGGTGATAGATAGTTGGGTGGGTGGGAAGAGTGTTTGAAAGAATGGAAGTTAGTGTGTTTGAAAGAGTGGAAGTTAGTGTGTTAGGAGGTGTCTATTGACCTTACATTTAAACTCCTGGAGATTGTAGCCGTCGGGGAAGCAGTCATGTGGAAGAGAATTCCACAGTCGGGAAGTAATAGAAAAGAAACTGTTGGAGTGGAAGTTGCGGTTGTATTTTATCGGTTTCACTGTAAAAGGGTGGGATCTAGTTGCTAATCTAGTATTTCGTGCAAATTCGAACCGAGGGGGCACCAGTGATCTAAGTTCATCGGAGCAGAAGCAGTGAAAGTATTTATAGAAGAGACACAGGGAAGCCACGTCGCGCTGGAGAGAGAGAGACTGCAGGCGGTCTGCTAAGTCGGTATCGATCACATTACAGACCCTCCGCTGTACCTTGTCTAGAAGCCCAAGGAGAATAGCAGGGGCACCCGACCAGATATGGCAACAGTATTCAATGCACAGGCGGATGGTAGATTTATAAATGTGCAGGATAGATTCAGGCGGAAAAAAACCTCCGGGCCTTGCACAGAGAACCGACTTTCATAGCAGCGGATTTAGCAATGGATTCGATATAGTCATTCCACTTGAGGTCCGTTGAGAGTGTGAGACCAAGGAGGCGTAGTGTTTTACTCTCTGGGAGGCAAGCCTGGTCCATGCGAATAGGAGGTAAGTGCGATTGTCTATGATGATTAATTGATAGTAGCTTCGTTTTAGAAGCATTAAAATTTTCGTGCCATTTCTTACCCCAGTCCACTACGGATTGGAGGTCCTTTCCAAGCTCGGCTGCAAAGTTAGTTTTGTCGCCCGCACCAGATTTTTGGTCGAGGCGAGAATAAACTGTGGTGTCATCGGCGTACATGGGATCTAATGGTATCAGGGAGATCATTAATGTAGATGCAGAAGTTTACATAGAAGGAAAGTTATGAGAAAGAGTAATAGATTATAGTGGGTGTCAGGAAGTGGATAAGAGAAGGATGAATGTGGCCATAAAGTGAGGGATCAGTTTATATATTAATTGTAATGTAAAATTGATCCCCCACTTTATATCCACATCATAATAGTATATATATATATTTGTTGTTTTTTTAAATAATCATATCGCCCCAAGCAAGGCATTTTAATGCCACTGTTTTGCAGGGGGTTACATAGGAAAAAAGTTATGAGAAAGAGTGACAGGTTATAGGGGGTGTCAGGAAGAGGGTAAGAGAAGAATGAGTATATTGATGAGAGTGAAGTGGACGGAGAAAGGACTTTACATTTAAATTCTTGGAGATGTTAGGTGTTGGGAAACAAGTAAACGGAAGGGAATTCCACAGGCGGGAAGTGGGAGAAATGAAGCTGATGGAGTAGAATTTGCATTTACAATTTATTGGTTTCACAGTAAAAGGGTGGGACCTACTTGTTAATCTTGTGGCTCGAGTAAATTCATATATAGGGGGCAGTAGTGAGCTAAGTTCATCGGAGCAGAAGCCGTGAACGTATTTGTAGAAGAGACACAGGGAAGCTATATTGCGCCGGCGAGAATGTGACTGTATCTGAGCTGCCAAGTCGGGATCGATCACATTACAGATTTTCCGTTGGATTTTGTCAAGGACCCTTAGGTTGAAGATTTGTGTTCGTTCTAGTCTTATTGTAAAGGAAGATTTGCTATCGTTTTTTTTTGTCTGTTTTTTTTTTTTTTTTTTTTTGCTTCTACTAAAATTTTCTGTATCATAATACTTTACTTAAATTTTTGAAAACAATTCAAATTTCAGTATCGTATTGTTTTGTGGGAGGCAACTCGTGCGGGTCTCATTTTCCAAGCACTGAAACCTTTTCACTTTTTTTTTCAATTCGTGTAGGAGTGACATCCACTGAGTTTCCTCGACTTAGTGGGTGGCAGAATTTACTGTACCAGCTGATTCTCCATCTTCTGAATGGAGCCATTTTGAACGACCCTATATTAGCTCATCGTCTAAAATTTCCATTTTTGAAACGTCAAACCACCTCCTGCAAATTCATTAAGTCAATGCATTGGATGCTAAGAACCATGAATAAGTTTTGTTGCTGCAGTTATTTTGACAACAGTACGAAGTTCATATATTACAACACTAGCAGTATAGCCCGGCATTTCTCGGGTGTAATGAAAGCTTTAAAACTAATCCATGGTCCTGGAGCTCAGACTCTTTGGACGTTGGCACGAAAGACTAACAAGCAATAGCTGTTTCCAGTTAAATCGAAACCTTAGACTGAAAGAAAAATGAATGGATGTAAGTCAAATTTTGATTTCCTGGTATCGATATCAAATTTTCTGCACTATTGTAAGAACTGCAACCTTGAAACTTCTGAATATCGTTTCTTATGTCTTTGTCTATGAGTGCATCAAATTTGATTAAAATCGGACCACTCCTTCTATCACACGATCTTTTCGATTTTCGATATTTACCGGGTGTACCTCGACACAAAACCTAGCTAACAACACTCGCAGACGCTTATAGTACAACTGTGCAAATTTTCAAGAAAATTGGTTCAGCCGTTTCGGAGTCTATAGGTAACGGATGCACACACAAACACACACACACACACACACACATACACACACACACACAGACAAAGTTCCATTTATAAATAAGTTTAGATAGATAGATTTGTAATGTGTTCTAGACTATATTAGAAGAAGAAAATTAATGGAAAGTAAATGAAACTCACCTGAAGCGAGCTGAATGTGTATTGCTCCTCATGCCAATGACATTTCTACCGAGCTTCTCTACGGCATATTTGACTTCAATGGATTTCTTTTAATGTGTTACTTTCAAATTTATATTTAAATTGGGGTCATCGGGATAGAATGTGCACCGTTTTGGGGCTTCCTTTCAACGGTGTCACTTGCACACCGCACCCCCGCTTACTCATGTGAGGCCCCATTATAACGATATACAAGTGTGTTGTAGTTACACTTGCTGAAATGTCCAACGGAGAAATTAGATTTACAAAAATTTTCGAAAAACCGCAAACCTCGCGTTCTGAGAATGCAACATGAACCTCATTACGCATTCACGATTAATCATGCCATGCCGTCATGTTCGCTGAAACACTTCATGGAATATTTCTTTTTTCCATATCCACATAGACTTATTTTCAGTTACTTTTATTAGGCGTTTTAAATTTCTGACCCTATTACGCCCTTTGATTCTAATTTGGCCCAGGATTTGGTATAGAGTGCCTGCAACGAAACCCTTTGCTCCAATTTCCACTGCTTTAAGAATTACATTATACCCCTCCTTTATTAGCTCTGTTTTTAGATTTTCATATTTATCAGTTTTATAATCGTGGCTTTGTTTCATCCAGATTTCATATGGTACTGTTAATTCAACCAGGATGATTTTAGAGTTCAACCTTGAAAGAAGAACAATGTATGGTCGCTGGCCTTTACTTGATATTATTTTGGGGTAATCATTACGCCAAACAGGAAGGTCTGAAGAAACCTCCCAAATGCCACCAGAACTAAAGAGATTTTTTCCGGTTATAGCTTGACATTTGCTTGTTTGCTTAGAACCGACATATCTTTTTCCCTCTGCGACAAATGTCTTGGTTGAATTAGATGACTCAGACTTCATATATTTCTTTATAATTTCTATAATATTATAATTTATAGTATTATGAATAATACGTTCATAATCCTGGAGAAAAAGATTTAAATTACGGATATAACATTACTAAGCAACAGAATATCGCAATACACTAATAAATTTGATTCAACATTTTCACCAAAAAATCAGAAATGACTCACATTCCATTCTCATATATCCATACACAGCTAATGTTACTAAGGACACAAATACTAATCGGGATTTCACGAGATTATCCGACGGCCAAATCTTGCAGGGTATAATTTCATTTTACTTGACTTGACCCTCAAGAAAAGGCCAACTGTGCTTTCCTATTTTCAAAAAAAATTGACTTGCAGTAGTTTTGTGATATTTTATCCCTTGCAAACTAAAATTCTAATAGCCTTAAAGAATTATTCTCAAATTGCAATATATTCATAATTTATTAAAGAAAATGATATTTTCTAATTAAGAATAATTTTATATTTTCATGTTTTACGTTTTATTTTGAACTTTTCGATAAATTAATTCATTACTTAAAAATTTAATTAATCCTTTCTTATGAAGAAAAATTATTTATTCAACTAAAGTTTTATCCTTTCAAAAATTTTCATACACACACGTATATATATATATATATATATATATATATATATATATATATCCAAACGAATAAGAACGAAGAGAATAATTGCAACGTTCAAATCATTAATTTAAAATAGTGCTCAATCTAAAAATAGATCAATGCGTATTTACGAAAAATTAATACGTTAGAACATGTGAAAAACTACAAACTACTACAAAATTGTATATTTTGTTTCGACATTGAATGAACAATGTCTCATCGGGTAATTAACAATAATGGTAAGATACTTTTTATCTATTTATTTTTTATTATATGAAAACAACACTTCTCTTTATTTTTAGAAAGAAATTCTCCTTACGAGGTAAAAAATATTAAAAAGAAAAGAGAAGAAAATTAAAATAGATGAGAAATCAAGAAAACGAAAAGAAAGAAGAAAAGGAAAGATACAGAAGAAATAGAAAGGGAAGATAAAAATGTGACAAACTGTAGAGAGGGAAGAGGGAATGGAAACGGCTAAAAGAGAGAGATTTTTGTTTTAAATTTGGTGCGAAAATGAATTTCAGACAGATGTTGTCATATGTTAAAATGTTGCAGCTCAAATTTTTTGGCATTTAGAAAAAATATGAAATCCGATACAGAAAGAGAAATATTATTCATAAGACGTAAAATAAATGATATATTAAAAAAGCAATACGAAAAAATAAATATATTATAAACTAGCATCAGACCCCGGCGTTGCTCGTGCAACTCAGAACATTTAAGTAGTAGAACTCGGTTATATAAAAAAATAATTATATAAAAATTGTTGTTTAAAAATTCCATTAAAAAATCTATTTTCTTTTGTTTTGCGTAAACGTGATTTGATGTTTTATGTGAGATTGTAAACAACATTGTGTTTATTTTTGTTTCAAAATTACGGAGGAAAATATTTACATTGTTTGTTGACTAAATGAATTTAACATAAAAATAAAAATTATTTATTTTGTTTTATTGAAATTAGAAACATAAAAACCATTACGCTCTCAGTTCAGAATTTAAAAAAAAATATTTTTTTTATATTTCAAAATTACGGGGAAAATATTCACACTTTTTTGTCTACCAAATAAATTTTTAAAACGTCGGAATAAAAATTAAATATAAAGGCTTTTTTTAGCGTGATTTGATTTCTGTGACGTAATCTAGCAACCATCTTAGATTTTAGATGTCTTACGGAGCAAATGTAAATAATAGGCTTCATTAGCCAAAAAGCGCGAAAGGGAAAATTGCTGAACTTCAACTCAAAAAGTATGTGACGACCTGGCTTCCCTGTAGATATGTGTCCCTAGAAAGTTTAAATGGCGTAGCTTAAAAAATGTAGGCGTGCATAGGGAACAGTCACACACAGACTCACAGATTAGTTTTTATATGACGAGATAAGAATAAAATTTAAAATAAAATAATAAAGCAATAAAATAAAATAATTAAAACAAACATAAAAATAAAAATAAAATAAAATAATAATAATCTAAACTTATTTATAAATGGATCTTTGTGTGTGTGTGTGTGTGTGTGTCTATGTGTGTGTGTGTCCGTTACCTATAGACTCCGAAACGGCTGAACCAATTTCCTTGAAAATTTGCACAGTTGTACAATAAGCGTCTGTGAATGTTCTTAGCTAGGTTTTGTGTCGAGGTACCCCTGGTAAATATCGAAAATCGATAATCGAAAAAATCCGGTTTTAGAAGTAGTGGTCCGATTTTAATCAAATTTGATAAACTCATAGACAAAGACATAAGTAACGATATTCAGACGTTTCAAGGTTGCAATTCTTACAATAGTGCAGAAAATCGATAATATATATATATATATATATATATATATATATATATATATATATATATATAAGGCAAGATGTTTGTGTGTGTGTCTGTTTATCTGCCTGTATGTCTGTATTTTTTTCAGCCCTTTTATTTTAGTTTTTGCTTCGGGTTTGGCTTTAAGTAGGTATAATTGTAGTTCTTAGTCTCAGCCATGATACCATTTACTCAGAGGACTTATTTACCCTTCAAAATTCAGTTTACTACGAAAAAAACTTATTTGATATCGATACCAGGAAATCAAAATTTGACTTACATCCATTCATTTTTCTTTCAGTCTACGGTTTCGATTTAAATGGAAGCAACTATTGCTTTTTTGTCTTTCGTGCCAACGTCCAAAGAGTCTGAGCTCCAGGATCATGGATTAGTTTTAAAGCTTTCATCACACCCGAGTAACGCTGGGCTATACTGCTAATATATATATATATATATATATATATATATATATATAATAACTAAATAGACTCTGTAAGTATGTAGGCTGTAAATTTATACTAAAATAAACCTTCAAAAAAACCACTAACAAACAGAACCTAATTCCGTTACAATCCGGTGCACTAAGGCGTCGGATAAATGGGGAGAAAAAAAAGAAACCCGCGGAACAAGAACAAAACATTCAATACTCCGCAGCAAAGAAAAAAAAACCCATCTTTATCTTTAGTGCTTCAGCCTTTGCCCTGACGATCCGTAGTGTGAAACCGCGGTAGGTTTTGGCTCGCTTTAGATTATTATATATATACTAGGTGCAACTGGTAAATTGTCGCAATTATTTTATTATTTCAAATATTCTTTAGGCTGAGTCTGAGCTCCAGGACCATTTATTAGTTTTAAAGTTTTCATTACAACCGAGCAACTCCGGGCTATCCTGCTAGTAAATATCATAAAAAGAATAAGAACAATAAATACAAAATATATAACAAAATGAAAATATAATTAAAATAAAATAAAATAATAGATACAATAATGTAATATATGGTTAAAGATAATTGTATTAATTACCGAGTACAATAAAATATTAAAAGCAATGAATAGATCACAAATTGTTATAGAAAATAAGAATAAAATAACAGAAGAAATATATAGTCAGAGAAAATTATCAACATAGTAAAGTTAATACAATGAAATATTTACAATTGGTATATTTTCATACCTTAGATTTCGTAATAATAGCAGGATTGTAAGGTTCCTTCTTTAATATGTTTACAATTTACTGTAGTTTTATACTTTGATTTAGTAATATGTCACCTTTCTGATACTTTACTGTTGTGGAGTCTTGTTTAGAAAACCACACAATATAATAATAACAAAAACAGGTATGAGAGTGAAAACGTAAGTATATTGAATAAAAAATATACAACCTTTCCACGGTTTGTAGATTCAGGAATCCTTGTTAGTAGGAGTCAAATATATACAAGAAGTAAGTCTATATTCTTGCTGACCAACGAGCGGCGGTTCAACTGCTCTGACAAACACCATCTCTAACAACAACTATATTTAGTTGTCCCTTCCAGTAAGGGCAACATGTGACACATGGTCAGTTATGACTGGGATTTCCGGGCTATATGGCCCGGCCAAAAAATGGCTGTCTATTTTTGCCCAGTCGTGCTTCTACCCTTCGGCGGAACCACGACTGGGTTATTGCTCTCTGCTCGGAAGCAGAGAGCGCCCTCTACCCGAAGGCAGAGAGCTGACAGTGTTATAGTTGCAGAGTCTCAGCAACTCTAACAACAACTATATTTAGTTGTCCCTTCCAGTAAGGGCAACATATGACACATGGTCAGTTTTGACTGGGATTTCCGGGCTATATGGCCTGACCAAAAAATGGCTGTCTATTTTTGCCCAGTCGTGATTCTACCCTTCGGAGGAACCACGACTGGGTTATTGCTCTCTGCTCGGAAGCAGAGAGCGCCCTCTACCCTAAGGCAGAGTGCTGACAGTGTTATAGTTGAAGAGTCTCAGCAACTCTAACAACAACTGTATTTACTAGCCTTCCCACGCAAGGCTGGATGTGACACATGGTCATTTTATTGTGGGTATTCCCGGCCATATAGCCGGGCCAAAAAATGTCTGTCTATTCTTGCCCAGTCGTGGTTCTACCCTTCGGCGGAACCACGACTGGGTTATTGCTCTCTGCTCGGAAGCAGAGAGCGCCCTCTACCCGAAGGCAGAGACTGACAGTGTTATAGTTGAAGAGTCTCAGCAACTCTAACAACAACTGTATTTACTAGCCTTCCCACGCAAGGCCGGATGTGACACATGGTCATTTTAATGTGGGTATTCCCGGCCATATAGCCGGGCCAAAAATATGTCTGTCTATTTTTGCCCAGTCGTGGTTCTACCCTTCGGCGGAACCACGACTGGGTTATTGCTCTCTGCTCGGAAGCAGAGAGCTGACAGTGTTATAGTTGAAGAGTCTCAGCAACTCTAACAACAACAACCCGTCCTGTTTAGGAAGGATTATTTGTATAACATGGAAGAGTCCATAGAGTGTGTGAAAAGGGGTGACACCCCAACATTTATAATTTCCATTTTCTCTTTCAGACAAAGGAAACATGGTTCGTTCACCGTTCTAGAGATCCGAGGTTGTTTGAGAATTCTCCATTTAACTTTAGGCGCTTTATTTTCCTTTTTTAACTTCCGAAAATATTTAGAAAGTGAGGTCATATATCGTTTGTCCATATTAATAAAAAATGAGAGATGATTGTAAAAACGATTTTTAAAATGATTAATTGAATTTCCAATATAAGCCCTGGTGTGATAGAGCACATATATACAAGGGATTTAGTTAAACACTTCTTCTTGGCCGGGATTTCTACAATTGCATAGATTGTTACTGTGGCGAAAATTGAGATAAGTAGTAGAATTATTATTATAAGGCTTTCTGTGCAAGCTACAGGACTATGGCATATCTAGACGCTTGCTTAACTTAATCAAATCGTTTCTATCAAATAGCGTAGGTCGTTCAAAGATCGTGTTGAACAAACAGGCTTCCAAATTCTATCACACGAATGCGGCTGTCCCTTAAGGCTCTGTCCTAGATCCTAGGCCTTTTCCGATTTTCATTAACGGTCCCCCTAATGTAATCAGATCCAAAGGAGGTATCTACGTTGACGACACCACCATTTACTCACGCCTCGCTAAGAAGTCTGCCGATGAAGACAAAACAGTCCTTGCTGCAGCTCTCGAATAAAACCTTCAGTCAGTGGTAGACTAGGGTAACAAATGGCTTGTAAACTTCAATGCTTACAAAGTGAAGCTTCTATCATTTAACCACCATAGACAATCTTTCCTACTCGCCATCAGCTAGACGCGCTGAGAGCAATATACTGCGCCTCCTCGGTCTCACTCTCACAGCTTAAGTGGAACGACTAGATTGAATTAATAGCTAAATCTTTTGCTGAGAAGGTCGGATCTCTGAGTCGGGCCAGGAAGTTCTTCAATTCTGAATCCATCATGCACATTTACAAATTTACCATCCGCTCGGGTATTAAATACTGCTGTCATACCTGGTCGGGCGCCCCTGATGTTCTCGACAAGATATAAGAAAGAATCTGCAATGTCCTTGATCCTGACCTGGCGGCCCGATGTGGCCTCCCTCTGTCTATTTTATAAATATTTTCACGGATTTTGCTCCGGCGAGATTACTTCCTTGGTGCCCCCTACACGAATTTATTCGATCTACTAGACTAGCAACAAGGACTCACCCTTTTACTGTAACAAAATTAAGTGTAACCACAACTTCTACTCTAGCAATTTCTTTTCTCGCACTTCCCGCCTCTGGAACTCCCTTCCGTTTTTTTATTTCCCCGATAGCTACAATCTCCAAGAGTTTAAATCTAACGTCAACTGTCATGTTTTATCTCTTTGATTTCCATCCTTCTCCTCCCTTTACATTTATCTCTTACGCAGCTCACTTTACACTAATGTACCCGTTTATCTCTTACCCATTCTCCAACACCTACCTTGACCTGTTCTCCTCTCTTTTCGCTCTCCTATCATGTAACCCCCATGCGTACCAGTGGCCTTTCTGCGTTGCTTGGGGTGAGACAATTACAAAATAAAAATATTAGTGTAACTATAACTAAGTTTTAGATTGTTCCGATTGAAAACCCTGTCACAGATGTTGCTGGTGGCAATACCAGGAACTTTTTAATCACTCAATTCCTTACAAAAGTAGTTGATTTCCCTACGTGTTTTTCTAATTACCCAAACAGAACTGAATTACTATTACATCCCTGTTTCACTTTTATCTCTGAATCTTGCCATGATATGCAGCTTGCCCTCTGACCCTTGCTATGTGATGCAGCTTTGCCCTCTGATTCTTGCCATGTGATCCAGCTTTGCCCTCTGAGCCTTGCCCTGTGATGCAGCTTTGCCCTCTGACTCTTGCCATGTGGTGCAGCTTTGCCCTCTGACTCTTGCCCTGTGATGCAGCTTTGCCCTCTGACTCTTGCCATGTGGTGTAGCTTTGCCCTCTGACTCTTGCCATGTGATGCAGCTTTGCCCTCTGACTCTTGCCATGTGATGCAGCTTTGTCCTCTGACTCTTGCCATGTGATGCAGCTTTGCCCTCTGACTCTTGCCATGTGATCCAGCTTGCCCTCTGACCCTTGCTATGTGTTGCGTCTTTGCCCTCTGACTCTTGCCATGTGATGCAGCTTTGCCCTCTGACTCTTGCCATGTGATGCAGCTTTGTCCTCTGACTCTTGCCATGTGATGCAGCTTTGCCCTCTGACTCTTGCCATGTGATCCAGCTTTGCCCTCTGAGCCTTGCCCTGTGATGCAGCTTTGCCCTCTGACTCTTGCCATGTGATGCAGCTTTGCCCTCTGACTCTTGCCATGTGATGCAGCTTTGCCCTCTGACTCTTGCCATGTGATGCAGCTTTGCCCTCTGACTCTTGCCATGTGATGCAGCTTTGCCCTCTGACTCTTGCCATGTGATGCAGCTTTGTCCTCTGACTCTTGCCATGTGATGCAGCTTTGCCCTCTGACTCTTGCCATGTGATCCAGCTTTGCCCTCTGAGCCTTGCCCTGTGATGCAGCTTTGCCCTCTGACTCTTGCCATGTGGTGCAGCTTTGCCCTCTGACTCTTGCCATGTGATGCAGCTTTGCCCTCTGACTCTTGCCATGTGATGCAGCTTTGCCCTCTGACTCTTGCCATGTGATGCAGCTTTGTCCTCTGACTCTTGCCATGTGATGCAGCTTTGCCCTCTGACTCTTGCCATGTGATGCAGCTTTGTCCTCTGACTCTTGCCATGTGATGCAGCTTTGCCCTCTGACTCTTGCCATGTGATCCAGCTTTGCCCTCTGAGCCTTGCCCTGTGATGCAGCTTTGCCCTCTGACTCTTGCCATGTGGTGCAGCTTGCTCTCTGACTCTTGCCATGTGGTGCAGCTTTGCCCTCTGACTCTTGCCATGTGATGCAGCTTTGCCCTCTGACTCTTGCTATGTGATGTAGCTTTGCCCTCTGACTCTTGCCATGTGATGCAGCTTTGCCCTCTGACTCTTGCCATGTGATGCAGCTTGCCCTCTGACCCTTGCTATGTGATGCAGCTTTGTCCTCTGACTCTTGCCATGTGATCCAGCTTTGCCCTCTGAGCCTTGCCCTGTGATGCAGCTTTGCCCTCTGACTCTTGCCATGTGGTGCAGCTTTGCCCTCTGACTCTTGCCATGTGATGCTGCTTTGCCCTCTGACTCTTGCCATGTGATGTAGCTTTGCCCTCTGACTCTTGCCATGTGATGCAGCTTTGCCCTCTGACTCTTGCCATGTGATGCTGCTTTGCCCTCTGACTCTTGCCATGTGATGCAGCTTTGCCCTCTGACTCTTGCCATGTGATGCAGCTTTGCCCTCTGACCTTTGCCATGTGATGCAGCTTTGCCCTCTGACTCTTGCCATGTGATGCAGCTTTGCCCTCTGACTCTTGCCATGTGATGCAGCTTTGCCCTCTGACTCTTGCCATGTGATGCAGCTTTGCCCTCTGACTCTTGCCATGTGGTGCAGCTTTGCCCTCTGACTCTTGCCATGTGGTGCAGCTTTGCCCTCTGACTGCCATTTGTGATGCCCAGCTTTGCCCTCTGACTCTTGCCATGTGATGCAGCTTTGCCCTCTGACCTTTGCCATGTGATGCAGCTTTGCCCTCTGACCCTTGCCATGTTATGCAGCTTTGCCCTCTGACTCTTTCCATGTGATCCAGCTTTGCCCTCTTGGAAACTCTGAACATACTGTTTTCGTTAATATATCTTTTCACATCCCCTCCTCCCAGGAACCCTAGACAAACAAAATATCTTACTACTACCAAAATGCAGACTGGGAGTAGTTCCGCGATTTCCTGTGTAACGTTCATAGAAACAAAGTCTTTAGTCTTTGATTGAAAATTTTACTGAAAAGATTCATTTTAGGAAAATGTTTATCAATTGATTTAAGAAATTCATGTTCTAGTTTAATATTACCTAATTGATTACGTGGAGGAATATACCATATAATTTTCTGTTTCTATTTTTCTTTCTGGAACAACTATACTCTTCCACAAAACTAATCTCAGAAGATCTAAACTCTCTATCTCTATGAACTTTATCGTAAATAATTTTATGAGTTTGAATATTTTTTTTGTAAGAGGAGTTTAGGATGATGCATCGTTCAACCGATGATGGAATATGTTTGATAACAGATGGTGGGTGATTACAGCCAGGGTTCATATAAATTAGGTTAGCGTTTTTTTCATGTAAAGTTAAAATTATTGGAAACTAAGTCTAACGTTACATCTAAGAAGTCAACAAGAGCCGTTGTGTTTCGGTACTATCTTATTAGCACTTCGTCAGGCAGTGAATTTTGTTATTTATAAAAGTTTAAACAAATAAGATAATACCAAAACACAACGGCTCTTGTGTTGCAGTAAACTATGGTAGAGATCTGAATCATCTCTCAGCTGTGTCTCTGACCTCGAAGACAAATTGCGGCTCAGTTGTAGACCCGCCCGCGAGGGCAGGGTTGCATCTGAGAAAAATTAGAAGAGTGTCCCGCGGCCGCACCACCCCATTGCACTAGAGGGGTGGACCAGGTGCTCGTCATCGAGGCCATCTCAATCGGCGGTTGACGGGACTGGGGAATTTTTGTTCCTTCGCCCGTCTGTACGCGGTCAGGCTCCCCACATGAAGAAAGACCTTGTGTCACATCTCTCTCCAGTCGGGGAGTAGGGTACATGTCTATACATACAAAAAGAAACACGTCAGCTAGAATGTTTTTAATCGTCTCATCTCATACAAGACAAGAAAGCAAGGAGTTGCCGAATGTTAAAAAATATGAGAAAAAGAAAGAAAGAAATTCTAAAAAAAATTTACGAGGAAGAGAGAACAATAAAAGAATAGAAATTAAGAATAGAGAACATAACGAATAGATTTATATTTTTGAAGTCCTTAGTTGACTGGAAAGCAATAAGCCAGAAAAAAAATTCTACAAGCGAGAAGTGCATAAGAAGAAACTGTTACCACAGAACTTACGGTTAGATCTGAATCTAAAATGAGGGATCAGTTTACATATTCAGTATAATATAGAATTGATCCCCTATTTTATATCTGTATTATAGTTTCTTATAAACATTTGGCATATATATTCTTCTTCTATGTGTTCTGTCCTTTCAGGACGTAGGCGATCATGGCCTTCCACGTCTCCCTATCCCTGGTGGCTCTTAGCACGCCTTCTCCTGTTACACCACCCAAACGCCGCTCTGCCATCCACTTGCTGAAGTTCATAAATCTAGAATATAAATGTATAGAAACGGGCATGGCCACAAAATGAGGGATCAGCTTATATATTGATTATAATATAGAAATGATCCCCCATTTTATATCCACATTATAATTTTTAATAAACAGTTGGCATATATATTCTTCTTCTATGAGCCCTGTCCTTTCAGGACGTAGGCGATCATGGCTTTCCACATCTCCCTATCTCTGGTGGCTCTTAGCACGCTTTCTCCTGTTGCACCATGCTACCCTCCTTCCGTCATCCACCTGATCAGGTCCTTCAAATATGTCATCCGCTGCTTCCCCCCGTCTATTCTTTCCTGTGTCTGGCTTGTTACTATCAGGTTCTCCAAGCCCTTCTTCTTCGTTGCATGTCCCAGGAACTTTAGTTATCTCTTCCTGTTGTTCAGTATTAATTTCCTTTTCGTTACCATCCTTTCCAAAACCTCGTCATTACTCATATACTCGGTCCATGATATCCGCAGCATCCTTCTGTAGAACCACATTCCAGCTGCTCAATTTTTTTTTTCTTCATCTTTCAAGACCTATTCTAATATTTTCTATTCTCGCCTATGGAACTTCCTTTAAGCTATTTCTTCCCTGCAACTTACAATTTGAAAAAAATTAAGCGCATCATCACTCACCATTTTCTGTCTTCCTGAAACATTTTCCTTTATTAATCTTTCTTCTCACAAACGTCTCTCTATTCTATTTTTACTACCAGTAACTCCTTGTGTCTTAGCGTCATTTTCATTCAGAAAAGATTAAAATATACTGTGACTCAATCTTTCGAGAAACTGAAACAAAAATCATTGCATCACTGTCTCATGTATCATTGCCTCATGTATCATTGCTTCATGTATCGCTGCCTCATGTATCATTGTCTCATGTATCATTGCTTCATGTATCGTCGCCTCCTGTATCATTGCCTCATGTATCATTGCCTCATGTATCATCGCCTCATGCAGCATGAAACAAGAAGAAAAGTTGGCTTTGTGTTTCTCACATAGTGATTAACATTTTTCGGCATGTGAAAACAGATTGTCATATCAACGAGGATTAGTAGAGACCTCACTTTTTTTTTTATACTGAGACGAAATAGATGCTGATTCAAACCCTATGCTATATAAATCATGCAATTACGAAAACTCTTTGAGAATCCTTATCGCCTTCGGTAGCAAGAGAAGCTAAAAGAACAAGAAAAATAATTACTATGATATAATAATAATAATAATAATAATAATCATCGACCGTGTAGACAATCAGATGCTAATTTTTTACAAAGGCGTCATTCAGGCTCTTCTCCTAGGCGACGCAAAAATAATCTCCCACCTCGATCTCGCCAAATACAGAACAGAGAAAAAGACAGGAAAATAGAGGAAGAGATTAAAATTATAAAAAAAATGAGACTAAAAAGAAGGAAAAAAATAAACAAAATAAATTTTTAAAAAAGACAGAAGAAGGAAAAAAAAACAATTTGTTGATCTTTATTGTTGTTATTTTTATCCATGCATTCGCAATACGTTGTTTCGACGTACTTCCTAAAATATTGGCCACTGAATTATTTAGTACTCTTGCATATTATTACAGGTGCCGACATGATTAAATAGATACTTTTTATTTACACAAAACCATATTTGTTTACATACAACCTTCTTTTATTTACACCCACCATATTTTGCTAATATCCGTTTATTTCTTTAAAATCCCATCCTATTTTATTTACACCCTACATTATTTTGTTTACATCCAACCCAATTTTTTACGTATCACCTTATTTTTTATACCTGCTTTATTTTATTTACACCTCGATTTATTTCATTTAGCCAACTTTATTTTGTTTACACCCAACATTTATTAATTTACACCTGCCATATTTTAATTACATCTCGCCTTATTTAATATACACCCTACCTTATTTTAATTATATCTCGACTTTTTTAATTTACACCCCGTCTTATTTTAATTATACTTCACCACGTTTTATTTACACCTCACTTTATTCTATCGTATCTTTTAGAATCCACAATAGTAATTAATTGGTACTTATTAGTACGCTTGGTCACGTAATAATTTTCAAATAGTTTGCTTCCAGAAATAAAAAAGTTGTTGGTCATCTACTCCTTTGAAGATAAATTTAAACTGGCAAATGAGAAATAGCAGACGCCTTTCAAAATCTGAGCAAATTATTAAGAAACTAGCGGAACCCGTGGAATTTCCACGGAAGGATAATTATGATTTCCTGGAAAAATTTTACTTTGTCATACTACAAATGATAGTAACGTCTTCAAACATAAAGGTATTGGATAATAAAATAACGATAACACAGAGTGTAATTTTAAAAAATATCTATAAAAGTAATGTCCATAGAAGATACTCTATATCATATTAAGCGGTCTATGCACAGACCGTAACCAAAATACTGTACGCTATTTTGTGATAGATTTTGAAAGAGAACATGTTTTTTATTACTGAAAAATCATGGCTCCTGTTTCCATTGTAAACAGAAAAGACCAACTGAGTAATAACCAAGGGTGTAGAGGCCAGAAATTTCGTTAATAGGTAGCGAGATACGACAACAAACCAACCTATTTTTACTATATTGTACAGTACACACAGATATACACACAGACAATTACTGCTACAACCACCAGCTTAAGCTGCTACTGCTACGGTAATGCTATAGGCTCTCTCCTCCTACTCTCTCATTCTTTACTGAGCTTCCGTTTGGCAAAGGTGAGAGAAAGGCTGAGGAGAGTACCGTTTATAAAAAGATAGAGGGGAAGGAAAAGCACGTGTAGAGAGTAAGTGTGTTATCGTTCTTCAGTGGTGTAATGGACGGATGAACTATATAACTAAGGAAGGAACAAGCAGAATTATAATATGATAGGAACATTTCGTTAGATACAAAGAATACTGAACTGTTATGAAATATTGCTCTTCACAGATGAAGAATAGACTTAAAGTAACAGAAAGGTTGTTCTACAGAAGGATGCTGAGAATAAAATGAACCGAACATATAAGAAACCGAGAAATTTTAAGAAAAAGAGAAACAAAAAAGACACTTATAATTTAGTATAAGACAGAGACAGTTGACTTTCTTAAGGTACTTAATGAGAAGAAAAAGCATAGAAAATTTAATACTTACAGGATATATTGAAGGCAAGGGTTAGCAGAGGAACGCAGCGAATGACCTACATGACAAACTTGGTTGGCAGATCAGGAATTAGATAGACAAAATTATTAAGAGCTTTTATTTTTAATCGATTTCACTCCAAGCAAGGTAGTAAACCCACTAAAGTACAAGGAATTACTGGGTGTGCAAAAATTCAAAACAGCAGGAATACTAATGAGCAGGAACGAAACGATTAATCAGGTAGAAAATAGATAAGCAACATACATTGAATTTACATTTTTGAAGATTAAAGTTGAGAGGAAAGCATGGAGCTGGGAAGGAGTTTCACAAGCGAGAAGTGCGAGAAAAGAAAATGTTGGCATAGAACTTACGGTTACATTCAAGAGTTCAACTGTAAATTGATATCTTGACGCCAGTTACATTCAACAGTTCAACTGTAAATTGATATCTCGGCGCCAGTTGCATTCGACAATTCAACTGTAATTTAATACCTCGACGTCAGTCTAGTATTGTACTTAAATTTAAAAGTCTAGCTACTATATGGAAGAGCTATTCCGAACGATTACCATGAAAGTAAGACAAAGTGGCTCCTTACAGCGGTGGGTGAAGTCTAAGTTCTGTGAAACCTGATCGTCCTTGTCTTGAAGCGATACGGTACACAGAAGAAAAAGCCTTCAGGTGAATCATGAAAACGCCTGCATCTTATTGCTCTTCCGGGCAAAATGGCTTCACAGAAGGCTGAGAGGGTTCAACGAAAGAGCAGTGGCTGGTTGATGCCTAAGAATTTCTCGAATTCCACGACTCGGTCAGGACCTTCTAGGCAATGAGTATAGAGTTTCTTAAATGAACAAGATGACGCGAAATAGGCTCAACTCTCCCGATGGCAAAGATAAATGAGGAGTTTCTTATGAATCAGGATCTTCTTTCAGGACGTAGGCGAATATATCCCTCCATATCCTCCTATCCCTTGTCAATGTTGAGATCCCCTCCTCCTGTTATCCTACTCAAACCCCACTTCACCATCCATCTGCTCAATCCATAAATATGTCATGCGTTGCTTTCTCCTGTCTCTTTTCCTTTTTAACCGTCCCGCGAGTATCAGGTTCTCCAAACCTTCCTTTCTCATTACATGTCCCAAAAACTTCAGTAGTCTTTTCCTGACGTTAAGTATCAGTTTCCTTTTGGTGTTCATCCTCTGCATACTTTTAGCATACTTTCTCCTGTAACACCACCCAAACCCCGCTCTGCCATCCACTAGCTCAAGTTCATAAATCTAGAATATAAATGTATAGAAACTAGAATGAACACAAAATGAGGGATCCGTTTATATATTGATTATAATATAGAATTGATCCCCCATTTTATATTCACATTATAATTTCCTATAAACATTTGGCATATATATTCTCCTTCTATATGCCTTGTCCTTTCAGGACGTAGGCGACCATGGCCTCCCACGTCTCCCTATCCCTGACTCTTAGCACGCTTTTTCTTGTAACACCCCGTACCCCCATTCTGTCATCCACCTGCTCAGGCCCTTCAAATACGCTGCCTTCCTCTGTCTCTATTTCTATTTATCTGGCCTGTCAGTATCAGGTTCTCCAAGCCCTCCTTCCTCATAGCATGTCCCAGGAAATAGTTTGTTTCAAGCCTTTCCTTCATTTTTGATTATAATGTTCAGTATTCAGTGCTATATTGAAGAACTGACATCACATAACAATCCAGTACTCTCTTCTTTGTTTCTAGTGAAAATTTCTTGTGTCTTAATAAATTACTCAATGCCAATTCGTCTTCGGATCTCTGTGTCTCACTTTCCGTCTTCTGTTAGAACACTTTCCAGGCATTTAAATTTTTGTACTTGCTCGATTTTAATATCCCCCACCTGTATTTGGCATTTTGGGTTACTCTTTTTGCTGATGACCATGCATTTGGTTTTCTTGCAGTTTGTCTGTAGTCCTTTTTTGTCACTCTCTTCAGCTACCTTCTGTAGGTGGTCTTGTAGTTTCCATTTCGTGTCTGTAATCAGCACTGTATTGTCTGCGTATCTTATGTTGTTCAAATCGTGGCTTCTGTTGACAAATTCTGGCATAACATCTAGGGCTTTCAAAATATCCTCGCTGTATAAGTTAAATAGATCTGGTTAAAAAACACATCCTTGTTGTGGTATCTCTTCTTTGTATAATGGACTCGACTGAGTATTGATATGGACCTACATTAGGACCATCAATAATAAGACAAACACCAATGTAGATTTAGCCATATATTAGACAAAACAATACAACGATACAAGATATAAACATAGAAAAGCCGAAAGAGAATACTGTACTGTGAATCGGTCAGTGAACACTAGAGTGTCCACAGATTCTCAGCAACAAACACCGAGCGTTAATAACCCTCGGCTTCATATAGACCTATGACGATTCCATTATCTTATGTGGATAATACCCCACAACAAGTATATATATACTTCTGCCATAGAGAGAACAGTTTCCATAGAGTTACAGTTTGGCACTAGAAAGTCATCTTAGAGATCCGTGCAAATTATCGGAGAGTACCGGAACTGATACGTAAGTTACCGAGAGATACCGAAGTTACCCACAGACAAGCTCCGGGCTCCACATCTAGAATAATATACCCGGATATACTATTTCCAACGACTTCACTTCAAGACTTGTATATACTTATTTTTTAAATGAATTGTTTGAACATTATTTTTATCGATACTCGTATTTAAGTAGATATTGTTTTTAATTTAAACAGTATTATATATTTATATCTACTGGCCTGATTATTTACGATAAATTGTTATTACGAAAATGTGTGCCATTTGGCAGCATTCGAACCTGCGACCCCTATCTATATAGGAGAAGCTACCATTTAATCTGGCAACGTCTTAGACCGCTCGACCACGAATGGCCTCCAGTCTAAACGAGCTTTTAATCAAGCCTATATAACACAATTTTCTTAATAACAATTTATCGTAAATAATCAGGCCGGTAGATATAAATATATAATACTGTTTAAATTAAAAACAGAATATCTACTTAAATACGAGTATCGATAAAAAATAATGTTCAAACAATTCATTTCAAATTGTCGGTTGTTTATAACCAAGTTTCGTTATACTTATTTTTACTAATAGTATTCATAGATTTACTAACCTGCGTTCAAGTTTGTATATTACGTTCAATATAACCTACTTTTCTATCTCCATATCTGTTTTTGTTGTTCATTATTTTGTGCGGTTCCTCACCCGGAATCCACAACACTTGTCTTACGCCTCTTTTTATCTTTCTACTGCACTATAATGCTTTTCCGCATGGTCAGCATGGCCGCAGTATATACCACAGGTTGGCTCTCTGATCGCGGAATAAACAAAAAAGCTCTTGATCAGGCGTCTGAAACATGGATGGTGTAACCTCTCTAACATAAAACCGCACCCCAAAAAACAAGATTCCAGACATTATAATTTTTAACAATAAAAATACCATTTCTTTCTTATCTCTTAAGTACTCTTCGTCAGTACGAGATGAGGTAAGCATTGCTTTAACTAAGCATTTATCTTCTTTCAGTCGTCACTAATTTGATTCCCAAGAAACAGAGTTGATGACTGGTGTCTGTCAAGGTTGTCAAGTTGTGTAAGATAATTTTTTTGAAAGAATAGAAATCCTGACATAACCGGGAGAGCGTTGTATCAAAGGTCGAGATTGAAAATTTACATTGCGATTGTATGCTGGTAATAAAAAATATACCGAGAAAAAAGCAAACCTGTGGGTAACAATGGAGTCACGCGTATTATAATAATCTTCAATCTTGCTGACCACCACGGCTAATGGTTTTTCTAAGCGTAGATTAGATGTGACACTAGGCCGAATGTATGGAAAACACTGTGAGGATCGAACTCACTACCAACCTATAATTGTTAACTATAGTCCTACGTCGATATGACGCGTATTATAAGATGGTGTCTTATAGAAAGAATGGAGAAAATTTGTACATTTTCACTTTCTTTCCACTAAAAATTACTTTTTTTCTACCAAAAAATGACTTTTCTCTCACGCGTTTTTGCTCAATTATCGATAACCACAAAAAATAACGTAATCTGTCGGATTGTTAAATAAAAAAAAATCATTATGTAGAAATTTAGTTCTGTATTATATTTTATTTGATTTGATTTGAGAGAGAGAGAGAGAGTGAGAGAGAGAGAGAGAGAGTGAGAGAGAGAGAGAGAGAAAAGACTATACACAGTAAGGAGAGGAGTAATTCCCAACCCAAAGGCTTTTGGACGGAAAGATTACCAGCATCTACACTCAAGAGAGAGAGAGAGAGAATAAGAATAAGCATATACAAGTCTATTAGAGAGAGAGAGAGAGAGAGAGAGAGAGAGAGAGAGAGAGAGAGAGAGAGAAGACTATACACAGAAGAGGAGTAATTCCCAACCCAAAGGCTTTTGTACGGAATGATTACCAGCATCCACACTCAAGAGAGAGAGAGAAAGAGAGAGAGAATAAAAATAAGCATATACAAGTCTTTTAGAGAGAGAGAGAGAGAGAGAGAGAGAGAGAGAGTTTATACACAGTAAGAAGAGGAGTAATTCCCAATCCCAAAGGCTTTTGACCTGAATGATTACCAGCATCCACACTCAAAAGAGAGAGAGAGAGAGAGAGAGAGGGGGGGGGGAGAGAGAGAGAGAGATTGAGAAGACTATACACAGTAAGAAGAGGAGTAATTCCCAACCCAAAGGCTTTTGTACGGAATGATTACCAGCATCCACACTCAAAAGAGAGAGAGAGAGAGAGAGAGAGAATAAAAATAAGCATATACAAGTCTTTTAGAGAGAGAGAAAGAGAGAGAGAGAGTGAGAGAAAAGTCTATACAGTAAGAAGAGGAGTAATTCCCAACCCAAAGGCTTTTGAACGGAATGATTACCAGCATCTACACTCAAGAGAGAGAGAGAGAGAGAGAGAGAGAGAGAGATAAAAATAAGCATATACAAGTCTTTTAGAGAGAGAGAGAGAGATAAAGAGAGAGAGAGTGAGAGAGAGAGTGAGAGAAAAGTCTATACAGTAAGAAGAGGAGTAATTCCCAACCCAAAGGCTTTTGAACGGAATGATTACCAGCATCCACACTCAAAATATGCACATATACAGAATGGAATTAGAAATCGACATTGGGTGGAGGTTGCCAGTTTTATGCTCTATTTGATATCTATGCTACCCTCTCTCCACCTATGAACGATTTATCTAAATCAAAACTCAATATTTTTCGAATCTGGCATATGTCAAAACTTAAGAAAGGCTTAATAGGTTCCTTCCACCAAAAGATTACTTTCCATTTGCCAACTAATGACTTTTCTTCCCTCCAAAAAGTACGTTCTTTCCACTATAGTCCTACGTCGATATGACGCGTTTTATAAGATGGTGTCTTATAGAAAGAATGGAGAAAATTTGTACATTTTCGCTTTCTTTCCACTAAAAATTACTTTTATCCTACCAAAAAATGACTTTTCTCTCACGAAAAAATTACTTTCCTCCAACCAAATAAAAGTTACTTTCCTCCGACCTTAAAAGTTACTTTCCCACCACCAAAAAGTACTTTCCATCCATCAAAAAGTAATTTTCACCCAGCAAAATTACCTTACGTCACCCAAATAAATTACTTTTCCAATCAAATAAATTAATTTACTCCCACCAACAATTACATTCCCGCCACCAAAAAGTATTTTCACTTTACAAAAAAATTTATTTCCTCCCATGAAAAAATTACTCCACGCCTACCACCTTACACTCCGACCAAAATAATACTTTTCTTCCACCAAAAAATCACACTATTCACATAAAAAATTAAATACCTTTTACCAAAAATTACTTTCCTTCCAATAACAATTAATTTCAGCCCACCCAAAGTACAAAAAAGTATAAAAGGCTCCAAAAATACGCCACTAAAATTATTCGGGACGGTGGCGTAGTGGATATAGTAGTTGGTTATATATGTGCTAGTATCATCTAGTGAGTTCGATCGTTGGACAAGGTAGTTGGGAACCAAATTTCAACATGAAAGAAGAGTAACTGATTTCACACGATATTTCGCATATAACCAACGAGTTAATCCACATCAGCCAATCTTTGAACGCCTGATGATGACCAGATGTTACTTGGTCGAAACGTTGGTCTATCATGACAACTATATCAACCAAGATGAGAACAAAAGTTCCAAATAATTCCAAGATTAATAAATATACTGTTTGATAACAAAAATGCGTTTTTGCTCAATTATGGATAACCACTAAAAATAACGTAATCTGTCGGATTGTTAAATAAAAAAAAATCCATTATGTAGAAATTTAGTTCTGTATTATATTTTATTTGATTTTATTTATAACTAGTATTATAGCCCGGCGTTTCCCGTGCAACTCAGAACATTTTAGTAGTAGGACACGGTTATATAAAAAAAATAATTATATAAAAAATTGTTGTTTAAAAATTGTTCAATTTTGTTTTATTGAAATTAGAAATATAAAAACTATTACGCTCTTAGTTCAGAAATTTTCGAAGAATATTTAAAAATGTAGACATTTAATTTTAGAGGAAAAAGTTACATTAATGCTACACGAATTTACAGACAGTTGATTTCCTGCATGAAATATTTAGCGAAAAAAAAGGTATATATACTTTTAAATTTTATTTTCTGAAGTATGAAATATTAAATCTGAAAAAAAAGACTTAATTAAATTAACCATTGGCACTTTTTTTTTTACATATTTTGTTTTTTGGGAAACACTTTTTTAAAAAATATTTCTTTTGTTTCAAAATTACGGGGAAAAATATTCACATTTTTTGTTGACGAAATGAATTTTTAAAACGTTGCAAAAAATTTAAATATAAAGGTTCATTTTTTAAAAATTTTTAATAAAAAAATATTTTAGTAGCGTTTGACACGCGTGATTTGATTTCTGTTACGTAATTTAGCAACCATCTTAGATCTTAGATGTTTTACGGAGCAAATGTAAACAATCGGCCCCATTGGCCAAAAAGTGTGAAAGGGAAAATTGCTGAACTCAAAAAGTATGTGACGACCTGGCCCCTATAAAGTTTGAATGGCGTAGCTTACAAAATGTCGGCGTGCATAGGGAACAGTCACACACAGACTCACAGATTGCTTTTTATATATATAGATATTCCAAGCTGTTTACGACGGAATATTATTCTAGCGTCGTTCGAAAGTTTCCTCTTTATTTTCCTCTTATTCTATTTGTTTTAATGTAAATAAATACATATTCGATTCATAGTCTATAGGTTTTTGTTTCTTTATAAGTTAGCGCGTGTTTCTATTTTCACTTTCATTTTCACTTTCAATATCGAAATGTTTTTTGTTGTTCTTTTCAGAACTCTTATTTTTGCTTTTGAAGTTATGTTGATAGAATATTTTATTCCTAATTTTTGCAATTTAAAGTTCATTAGCTTTCTCTGTTCATTTTCTCTGTGGAGTTCGATTTTTGACTTAAAAGAAAAAATGCATCGCGTACTACTGTAATATAACAATCTGGCCCCACCCGAGGAAGGCTGATGCAAGCGAGGGTGTTTCCGGTCGTTGAAAGGAACGGATGTCGCTTTGACCTTATTTCCGGCAGCAGCGGAAATAACTACAGAGGCAAACAGAACAGGTGTCTCTGAGAATTACGTGGGCGTGCGTGGGCGAGGCAAAACCGGAAGAAAAAGTCCCGGTTCTGGAAGATTATATAAAGACCTCGTCACATGGATTCGCCAGTAGTAGTAGTAGTAGAGGAGCAACAGAGATCGGCCGGTGAAGAGAGACACAGCAGATAGGACTACACTCCCGTCAACCCAGTAGAAGCGCGCTCTCTCAATTCTCTGTTCCCTATTCTAACCGGCTCAGTCATTAAGACAAATAATTGGTGCCTAGTGACTTGCTGTTTTGAGATAACAAAACAGTTAGATGCGATCTGGTTGCCACGGCGACGATTGAAATTCAACGGACTTAAAACTACCAGAGAGAAAGAAAAAAGAAGACGAAAATATATAGCAGCCGCACGACTATATACATCAGCCAAGGTAGGTGACTCTTTGATTTGATAGTGTGTGTATTTTCTGCTCGTGTTTATAAGTCTAGTTAGAAAAAAAAAAATGGAACAGCATACTTTTGCCGATCTGACCCTAGAATTGAGACATGTGGATTGTTCGGTGTCGAACACATTAAGGGTAGAACGGAGGGGGTGTAGGACTACATGCAGAGAGTAGTACGCCTAGCGGAGAGCGCATAGGGGGTTGACGGGAGGAATAAAGTTGAGATATTTACCTATCTGTAAGTATAAAACATCTGAGTTAATGATTTATTTTTTTTGTTAATATTTTACCATATATGTGAAGTGAGTTTACTGGTATGTTGCTTAATTAATCTTACTTTTATTGAGTAAGTGAAATGTAAAATCATGTAAAGGAAGTTTCTTCTACTCTTTAAAGTGGATAATTGGATTAACTTGTTGATAACAATGTTTTCTTTGGTTTGTGCAGTGTTAGGTTTTCTTTTTTTTTTGGATTTCTTTTCAATGACTGTACACTACAAAATGATTTACATTTCTATGTTTGTGAATTATGCTTTTGTGCAGGTTCCCATCAATTCAACATCCTCTGTGAATTTTCATTATGTGACTTGGGAAATATCTTTTGAAGATATATTAATTTCTGAAAACTTTATATTGACACGGATAGACCTGCAGATTCCACAGTTGATCGGAACAAAAAGAAAGAACAACTGAAAAGTCTTGTAGACTTATTGGCTGATATGCTATAGGATTGGGAAAGAAGCAGTGGGAGGATTAACGATAGTTTAAGTGAAATAGTTAGGAAGATACAAACGTGGAAAATTATTAATAGTATCTAAAGCATAAAGTAAATTATTCGTCTCTGGTTCAGTGGTTTGGTCCCCAATTACGCAGAAATTTCCCAATTTTTCAGTGGACACCATGCCGGTAGAATTGCGCGATATGGAGGAGATTCCTACCCGCAAACTAGTAAATACCTTGGAACAGATAGATATGGAAAGATTTAGTGAAGGATATGAAGAACTCCCGAAGAAGTTGACGATAGGAGTCATTGCTGGCATAGTCGGCGTTATGATAATCCTTGGAATAATAGCTAGGAAGCGGATTTTTAAGTGTGAAAGAAGCAACAGTGCTTCGGGAAAGGAAAGGGAGTTATCCGTTGTGAATAGTACTCCGGGGTCAACGGGTGTTCAACACTCAAATGTCTCTGCGTTAAACAGAGAGATGTCAACAAATCAGATATGCTTGGATTCGAATCCAGAGGAAGTAGTTCAAGGAATAGAAGACATTGTGCAAACTAAGGAACTACGAGTCACGGGTCCATTTTTTTAGACTAAATTAATATAGATGAAACCTCTAATCCTCCACAAGTAAATTGCATGCGGATTAACGTTGGAATCAGGGTAATTTTCTTCATTTTCTATTGAACATTTCTCGGTCAGACTATGAATGATATGTACTGCAGATAATGGCCATTTTTCTGTGTTCAAACATAGTATGTTTGAAATTAAATTAAATTAAATGAAGTTACATGTGTAACAATAAACTCGAGCAGAAACACGCATAGTGTTGGTCAAAGGTCATTTACTCGATGTCAGTTTAGAAACTGGGGCGCGGTTACCGCCTATAATCATGTGGTTATGCATCGAGGCGTCTACGCTTATGGACAGAGTCGAGAAAGAAAATGAACATTTTTAAGAACTTTGCCCAATTCTGTGAAAATGGATATTAAAAAAAAAAAAAGAAAAGAACAATGAAACATCGAGCTGGTAGAACAATTTTCACGATGGACACGAACATTGTTGGGTTGCCGATGTAGGCTCCCCTATATATTTTTTTGTTGTTTTTTTTGTTTCGGCATGCACATGTTTTGTTGTTTTGGCGTGCAGCGTGCACATGTTTTATACAATTGTCGGGCTTGTGTGGCATGGGGAGGAGTGTGAGGGTGTTGCGCTTAAAATGTTCTTAGGTGAACATTTTGGAAAATGGGAGGGCGAGGAATGTAATATAACAATCTGGCCCCACCCGAGGAAGGCTGATGCAAGCGAGGGTGTTTCCGGTCGTTGAAAGGAACGGATGTCGCTTTGACCTTATTTCCGGCAGCAGCGGAAATAACTACAGAGGCAAACAGAATAGGTGTCTCTGAGAATTACGTGGGCGTGCGTGGGCGAGGCAAAACCGGAAGAAAAAGTCCCGGTTCTGGAAGATTATATAAAGACCTCGTCACATGGATTCGCCAGTAGTAGTAGTAGTAGTATAGGAGCAACAGAGATCGGCCGGTGAAGAGAGACACAGCAGATAGGACTACACTCCCGTCAACCCAGTAGAAGCGCGCTCTCTCAATTCTCTGTTCCCTATTCTACACGGTCCATCGTCATTAATAAAAATATAACTTCATATTTTTATATATATGCGTGTTTGTTGTTTGTCGATATACAACACTACTGCATTCCAATGGTTTTCGTCTAAACTGCAGAAATTTTGGCAAGTATTAAGGAAATTTACTTCTGGATGTGCGTTGAGGTACAGTGGATATCGGGTCGGAACGAGAAGTCGGGAGCCGAGTTCGAATTCCAGTTGAATCCATTGTATTCATTTACGCGCAAATACCCTTGGGAAAGGTATTAATCCGTCTCTTCCTTCCAGTTATGGGTTAAATAGCAGGACAGATTGTGTTCTATAGCCTTGGTCGGCAACCAGTCTACCGCAGAAAGCAATGGCAACCTACTGCGGGATAATCTTCTGCCCAGTCAGTCATGTCTCAAAAAGAGACATAATCGCCCAAGCGTGTATCACGTATGGCACTTAACTGACTGACTTCTGGTTTGTGTCTCGACGACATTTTTATTTTTACTGTTGAATGTTTTAATAAATGCACCATCGACTAAAGTTTTTAGCCTATTTTTCATAATCGAATTTAATGCATGTTATTATTATTATTGCTATTTTATTATTGGAAGGATTTTGACACTATCTGTATTCATTGGTTGTTCGTCCCTAATTCATTTATTTTTCATTTCTTTCTATTCGTGATTTTAACACGTCTTGAGGACGATTTATTTTATACACACTGCATGTATCTTTCATTTTTTTTATCTATTTTCTACTATATATATTCTAAATTACTTTTTTCCAATGTCTTTTTTCTGTTTTAACATAAATCTTTTTTTCCTTCTTTCTGCCTCTTAAGCTTTTTTCTTTCTTTATGGGTGCTTTTCACTGTTTTTCTCTTTACTATCTTTTTTCATTCATTGTTTTCCTTACAAAGATTTCTCATTCCATTCTGAATTATTTCTCCTTCTTCTTTTTCTCATTCATGTTTTCATTCCTTCTTTTTTTCTTTTTCTTCTTTATCACCGTCTTTTTTTATTTTTTTCTTCGTCTTTTCCACGTCTTATTCCCCACTCCTTTATTCGTTGTTTTTAAACCTTTTCTTTCTTTCTCTCTCTCTTTTATCTTATCTTACTCTTTCACGCCTTTTCTCTTTTGTTATTGTTGCTGCTGTTGTAAATTTTTCTTCTTACCTTCTTTTTTCTTTTCTCTTCTTTTCTCCTTAACCTTTCTTGATTTTTCTTCTTCTTTATCATTATCATCCTTTTTCCTTTCTTCTTTTTCTCTTTCATCTCTATTTTTGTCACATTATATTTCCTCTTCTTTTCCTTTTTCTCTTTTACCTTAGCTTACTCCCTCTTCTTCTCCCTCCTCATCTTTACTTGCCTTTTACTCTTCGTCGTTGTCGTCCTCATTTTTTTATCTTCTTCTTCTTCTTCTTCTTCTTCTTCTTCTTCTTCTTCTTCTTCTTCTTCTTTATAACGTCTCTATCTATCTTGCTCACTTTCTTTCTACGTCCCGCCACTTCCACTATTCGCGCCTGCACATCCTTCACCATAGTAACCTTTTCACAGCACTTGTTTACTCCGCGCAAATCGAATAATCCGCCAACTTCTGCGAGCGTCGTAATCTGGTTAACGCTTCAAAAGCCGGACGTCGACTAAAACGACAATCCTAACACGGGCATATCGACGCTCAACAAGACGAAAGAGGAGAGGCGGCCACGGGTAGTGCACTTCAAGACAACACGGAAGGGGACTACTTATACTTAAGACACTGTCCTCTGCGTTTCCGTGAGTTCTTGACGCCATTGCCAGGTGTCGCTGTGCGCAGGCTCAAGAGGTTTCTTCAGGAAACTGGAAAAACCCCAGCCGACATTTTTTTCTCTTGGGATACTGGCTTTTCTGACCAATGAATAGAAAGCAAAGTCTGAATAGATGACAAGATTCTTAGACGAAATATTTTCTTTCATTATTTGTCTATACTTCTGGGATGGGGTAATATTTACATTATTTATACTGCTCGGAGTGTTGTCTTCATCTTTATTGTCATGTTTACGTCACTTCCGCTGTTGTACGCTCCGGCCTTTTTCAAATGCTAAGAATTTTGAACCGAACCGTTTATTTCGATCACTGAGTTGTATCATTCTCATTCCACGTGCGATGCCACTTCCGGATGCCATTTACTTACCTCCCTTTAACTCAACTGTCATTTACTTACCTCCCTTTAAGTCAACTCTCGAATTCACCACTGCTGTAGTTAGGTATTGAACTCACAACTCTTTTGGTCAAGTCACTGGAAGTAACCAACTCCTATATTCACTGTGTTCTTGAGGACATCAGTGTAAGAATTTTTGGGACTTATAAAACTAATGCTACCATATCTTTTTTTTACCAAACCTCATATTACAATCTTTGAAGTTAATTATTTTCTCTAACGTTACTGGTTTCCATATTGTATTTATTTTTATTTTATTTTATATAGTTTATTTTAATCACATTTCTGTTGTTTATTTATATCGCACCACTCAGGTTATTATTCTATAACTGGTAATTAGCATGGATCGTAAATAACACTTTTTCTATGTGATGAGTCCCCTCAAGACGTGGGTGATCAGGGCTATCCACAGCTACTTTTCAGCTAAATGGCCAGTGTCAAAATTCTTCCAATAATACTAAAATAGTAATAATAACAATAACATGTATTAAATTCGATTATGAAAAATAGGCTAAAAACTTTAGTCGATGGTGCATTTATTAAAACATTCAACAGTAAGAATAAAAATGTCGTCGAAACACAAACCAGAAGTAAACTTTGCTAAATAAACTTTGCTAAACTTTCTGCAGTTTAGACGAAAACACTTGAAATGCAGTGGTACGCGATGCGTCTCTTAAATTTCAAAAATCCAACTCCAGAGAAAACAAAGAGAGAAAGTTAAACAATTTTAAATCGCAAAAATTAGAAATAAAACATTCCTATCAACAACTTCAAAAGCAAAAATAAATGCTCCAAAAATAACAAGAAAAACATTTCGATATTGAAAGTGAAAATGAAAGTGAAAATAGAAGCACTCCTAAAGAAACAAAAATCTTTAAATTATGAAGCGTATGTGTTTATTTACATTAAAGCAAATAGCAAACGGGAAATAAAACGTTTCTATCAACATAATTTTATAAGCAAAAATAAAAGCTCTGAAAAGATCAAGAAAAAAATATTTCGATATTGTAAGTGAAAATGAAAGTGAAAGTAGAAGCACGCACTAAATCCTAAAGAAACAAAAACCTATAGATTATAAAGCGGATATGTTTATTTACATTAAAGCAAATAGCAAATGAGAAATAAAACATTTCTATCAACATAACAGAATTATCAGAATTTAGTTTTCTTTGTTTATTAACTAACTCATTTTAGGTTAATTTTTACATAAGCAGTCAGTTATGTTTCTATCTAATTCCCTCTAATTTGTTTTTGAATGCTAGTATGAATCTGACTGAAAAAGAAAACAAAGCTTTTATCAAATATGCTGGAATCATTAACAAGTAGTGTGACAGCTTCAGATTAAACTGACTCCAGATATGTTTTAAGGGTTAATTTTTATTCAAGGGTTAACTGCAAAAAAGACGCAGAAATTCAGGTGAGAACTTGTTTTTATCGCTTCAGCCCAAACAAGGCGGTACCGCCACTGATGCACAGGAGGCTACATAAGAATAAAAGTTTAGACAGGAGGAGAGTGAAGAGAAAGACGAATAAGTTACAGGGGATGTCAGAGAAAGGGCAAGAGAAGGATGGGAACACAGGTGTGAAGACAGTTGCAAAGATAGAGAGAAAGGAAAAGAACAATATATACGGGGTGATGTTGAAAGAACGGGAGTCAAGTGGATAAGAGATGGGTATTGACATTGCATTTAAATTCTTGGAGGTTGCAGCCGTCAGAAAATCACATATATGGAAAGGGGTTCTACAGGCGGGAAGTGCAAAAAAAGAAGCTGGTGTAGCCTGCACTTGGTTGAACTGTAAATTGGTGGGAACTCCTCCCCTTGTTATAAGTATATAAATTTATATATATATTTATTTTCCTCCACTTCTTTGGGCTTTTCATTTTCGTTGCTGCTTTTTTTCTAATTATTTCACCCCAAGCAAGGCGCAGGGGTTTACATAAGAGGTGTGTGATGAAAAAGAACAAATTACGGGGGTGTCAGAAAAAGAGTAAGGAAATGATGAAAACACTGGTGTGAAGAGAGCTGCATGAGAGTAGAGTGGCAAGGGAAAAGAACATGATACAAGGGCTGACAGGGAGAGGATGCAAGTGAAGGGGATAAGAGACGGCAATTGACTTTGCATTTAAATTCTTGGAGATTGTAGCTATCAGTGAAGCAAGTATAAGGAAGGGAATTTCACAGGCGAGAAGTGCGAGAAAAGAAGCTGATGGAATGACAGGCTCCAAACGAGAGTCTGTAATGTGATAGGTACTGATCTGGCGGCTCGACTGCAGCCACTTCCCCATCGTCGAAAGGTGGCCTCCCTTTGTCTGTTCTATAAATACTTTCATGGCTTCTGCTCAGACGAACTTAAGTCACTGATGCCTCCTCAACAGGTGTTTACTCGTGCAACCAGACTGGCATCTGGGTCCCACCCATTCACAGTCAGGTTAGCCAAATGCAGACGACAATTCTACTCCTGCAGCTTCTTCTCTCGCACTTCCCGCCTGTGGAACTCACTCCCGTATTCTTGCTTTCCTGACGGCTACAACCTCCAGAAATTTAAATGCAAAGTCATTACTCATCTACTAACCACTGGACTCTAGCTCTCTCCCAACCCCTGTATAACCCTCTCTTTCTCTCCACCTATGTATCTGTCATCGCACCTGCTTTCTCAGCTTTCTATTGTTTCTTTCTAACTAGTTTGTACTCCTCACTCTTTTCTAATTAATCTTTTTACATTTATGTAGCCCCCTGCACATAAGTGGCGTTTCCGCCTTGCTCGGGGTGAGATGATTAATAAAAAAAAATAGAATTTGCGGTTACGTTTTATGGGTTTCAATGTAAAAGGGTGGGACCTAGTTGGTCGTCCAGTAGCTCGAGTAAATTCATGCAGAGGGGACACCAGGGAGCTAAGCTCATTGGAGCAGAAGCCGTGAAAGTATTTGTAGAAGAAACAGAGGAAAGTTACATTATGTCGGTGATAAAGTGACTGGCGTTGAGCTACCAGTTCGGGATCATTGCAGATTCTTCGTTGGATTTTGTCAAGAAGCCTGAGACGAATAACAGGAACCAAACCAGATGTGTATTCAATGCACGGGCGGATGGCAGATTTATGTATGTGCAAGATGAATTCAGACGAGAAAAACTTCCTGGCCCTAAACAGGGAAACAACCTTCCTAGCAGCAGATTTAGCTATGGATTCAATGTCGTCATTCCACGTGAGGTCGGCTGATGGGGTTAGGCCAAAGAGGAGCAGTGTTTTGCTTTCAGACAGACTAGCTAGGTCCATTCTGAAGGGAGGGTGGTAAGAGCGGTTGTCTATGGTGGTTAAAGGATAGCAGGTTTCTTTTGGAAGCATTAAAATTTACGAGCCATTTCTTACCCGACTCCACCACAGATTGAAGGTCCTTTTCACGATCACCAGCGAAGTTTGTCGGTTTCAGCAGATTTCTCATCGAGGCGAGAGTAAATAGTTGTGTCATCAATATAGATGCCAACTTGGGATTTGATTACATCAGGGAGATCTTTGATGAATATCAGAAAAAGCGTAGGACGTAGAATAGAGCCTTGAGGGACACTCGCGTTCGTATAATAGTATCTGGAAGCATTCCCATTCAATACTACCTTCACTACGCGATTTGCAAGGAAAGACTGGATAAGGTCAAATAAGCGTCCAGTTATAGCATAGCCGAGTAGCTTGCGTAGAAAGCCAGCATGCCATACTCTGTCAAAAGCTTTGGGGATATCCAGGGCAACAGCTCGAGCTTCGCCATTCTTATGATGTTCGTTAACATATCAGCAGTAGACCGTGTGAAGCGGAAACCATACAGTTTATCGGAGAAGAGGCCATGGGCTTTGAGATGTTGAACCATTTCAACATTGATAGTAATCATTACTAACTACCTGATGAGACATTGCTTTTCAGTGTCGAAACAAAATTTACAATGTTGTAGTAGATTGTATTTAGTACATCTTCTATCAGCCCGGCTACCTTTATGGAAATGTAAAAATCCATAAAAAAGATCATCCCCTCCGACCTATCATTTCTCAAATACCCACACCAATATATAACCTTTCCAAAACACTTAACAAACTAATTACTCCCTATCTTCCTGGTAAATATAGCATTAACTCCACGGACGAATTTTTACAGATTCTCCATTCCGTAAAACCTAATAATCAAATGATTGCATCTTTGGATGTCCAAAACTTATTCACAAATGTTCCCGTCCAGGAAACAATTGACATCATTATCCGTGATGTATACAACCATGCTACTCTCCCATCAATCAATATTAAACCCACTATATTAAAAAAACTATTATTAGCATGCACCAACTTAAGAACTGCGTTTATTATTTTTGGTAACTATTGCCGTTGCCAAGCGGAGTTTTATGTCAACACAAAATAAAATCGTCGGTGATGGTGGATTTTATAATATTTCAGTTTAAACAACCTCTCTGAAGATGGCTCATGTGAGCCGAAAGCTTAGAAGAAAACCAATAAATAATTATCCAAATGTTGGAGAATTTTTGTCTTTATTTTCAACTGAAATTAAAGCAAAAATACGACGTTTAGAACGGCTCATGATTAAACATAATAGACATTCATTGTCTCTTATATTTAATAGAATATGTTTAGAATATATATATATATATATATACATATACTTTAGTTATTTTGAATCTTTATAAATATTTCAATAGTTAAACAGTTTTTTACATACACTTAAAAACTTTTCTTTAAAACAACACTTAAAAGTATTATTACAGTTAGGTTTACGTTTAAAAATATTCAAACTCTATTGCTTTCTACATCACGCGACGGACACATCTCGCGACGGACACATCTCACGACGGATGCATCTCGTGACGGTCGCTTCTAGTTTAAAATCATTTGTTTCTGATGAAAGGCCGTGGCCGGTCTGAAATATCAGATATATATATATATATATATATATATATATATATATATATAATAATAGAAATAAATAAATACTGTCAAAAATACATTTTTAACTTATAACTTTTTAGTAGTCTTTCCTATTGTAAGAAAGTTATGGAACACGTAGGTTTCAAACCCACTGTTCATGCATTTACTTTTATAAAGAGTATCATATATATATATATATATATAGTGTAAGAAAGTTATGGAACACGTAGGTTATAAACCCACTGTTCATGCATTTACTTTTATAAAGAGTGCTCGATACAACGTAGAGCTTTATATTGTAAATGGTTGTTACAATGGTTTATAAAAGCATAGTATCACTATACAAAATTTCCGTGTTTCGTTTTCACCATTAATTTTTCATTTTAACTTATCACCAGATGAGGAGCAAACGTAGCTCCGAAACACGAACGTTTTTGTGTAGTGATACTATACTTTTATAAACCATTGTAACAACCATTACAATATATATATATATATATATATATAGATAGATAGATAGATAGATAGATAGATAGATAGATAGATAGATAGATAGATGTGAGTTTGTGACCCTGGGTTTCACGGTCTTGCGATCGTCAAATAAACTGATTAATTTTTCTTAATTTGGCTATAAGTAGGGCTGCGTATATTAGGCTATTTTTGTGTACGTGGGGGAAAAATTGGGAGGAAAATTTGTCGTCGAGACAAACACAGACATCTATACACACACGCCTTCTCACCGGGGCTCACACAAACATAACGATATGCAAACCGTATGGGGCTTGGCATATATATGTATATATATTGCGTTCTGTTTATACATACGCATTTGGTTGGTGCACTCAAATAGGGTCACGAATTCACACCTATCTATATGAATATGTCAGCTCTATCACTGATATTTAGCGCTTTCAAATAAGTGCCACGTAAATATAATATAAAAATAATATAATATATATATGTCAATTGGAGTAGATAGACTAAACTATCGCCCGGTTCATATTCCACCCACGTCTATTGAACAGGTGAAGAGGCTCATCCCTTGTTCCCTGTTTAGGATGTGGTTTCTGGCTTTCTCTTTTCTAATCTTTTCACTCTTACGTTGCCCCCTGCGCATCAGTGGCGTTAGTGACTTGATCGGGGTGATATCATTAAAATATATATATATATATATATATATACATTTCACCCCCACTATATATATATATATATATATATATATATATATATATATATATTAGCAAGTAATGAGCCAGATGAACCTACCTAGGTTTCTCCTAAACGGATCGTCAGGAAAAGCTGGAGCCAGTTTTTCCTGACGATCCGTTTAGGAGAAACCTAGGTTGGTTCGTCTGGCTCATTAGGTTCTATTAAGTTCGCTCTACCTTTGTATTGAGCGCTTTCTGTTAGATCGTTACTCGTGTCGGGTATTTTTCTTTTTTTCTTTGGGCTTCGTGCTGATTTCGGTCCGAACACTTTTGACAGAGTTTCATGTTCTAAGCTCTTTCTTTTTTTAAAACCATTTTTCCTTCGTTCGAAAGTTCTCGAGGAAGTTTTTCGAGACGAGTATAATTATATATAATCACGCGTATATCCACATCTAAACTTATTTATAAATGGAACTTTGTCTATGTGTGCGTGTCTATGTGTGTGCATTTGTGTGTGTGTGTGTGTGTGTGTGTGTGGCCGTTACCTATAGACTCCGAAATGGCTGAACCGAGTTTCTTGAAAATTTACGCAGTTGTACTATAAGCGTCTGCGAGTGTTCTTAGCTAGATTTTGTGTCGAGGTACTCCTGATAAATATCGAAAATGGATAATCGAAAAAATCGAGTTATAGAAGGAGTAGTGCGATTTTAATCAAATTTGATACACTCATAGACAAAGACATAAGAAACAATATTCAGAGGTTTCAAGGTTGCAGTTCTTACAATAAATATCGATATTTAAATCGATAATATATATATATATATATATATATATATATATATATATATATGTAATAGGCAAGATGTTTGTGTGTGTCTGTTTATCTGCCTGTATGTCTGTATTTTTTCAGCACTTTTATTTTAGTTTTTGCTTCGGGTTTGGCTCTAAGTAGATATAATTGTAGTTCTTAGTCTCAGCCATGATGGCATTTACTCAGAGGACTTATTTAGCCTTCAAAATTAAGTTTACGACGAAAAAACTTATTTGATATCGATACCAGGAAATCACAATATGACTTACATCCATTCATTTTTCTTTCAATCTACGGTTTCGCTTTAACTGGAAACAACTATTGCTTTTTCGTGTTTCGTGCCAACGTCCAAAGAGTCTGAGCTCCAGGATCATGGATTAGTTTTAATGCTTTCATTACACCCGAGCAACACCGGGCTATACTGCTAGTATATATATATATATATATATATATATATATATATATATATATATATATGATACACCCTCTCTCTATATATTAATTTATTTAAACTTATTTTCTCGAATTTAAATGAGTACCCATCTGTTTATTCAAAATTTTGGGTTGATTGTTCAAAGTGAATTTTCTTTGTTGTTGTTAAAGGATGAAGTTCCAAAAGCTAAGCAGAATATTGAGAGCCATGAAGATTTTGTTGGAAACAAAGAATATTGTGTTGTGATGTAATTTGAGTCCTTCTATATGCCAGCGAATGCTGGATAATCTCATCAAAGATGAAAGAGAGACTCTAAGCAACATGATTCTACAGAAGGATGCTGAGGATAACACAAACCGAACAAGTCAGTAAAGACGAGGTTTTGAAGAAAATGGAAATGAAAAGAGACTTATAGTTATCAGGAAGTGATAACCTGGGACATTTTGTAGTGCAGTGGATATCAACTCGAAACGACAAATCGGAGTGGCGAGTTCGAATTCCAGTTGAATTCCTTGCATTCACTTACGCACAAATACCCTTGGGAAAGGTATTAATCCGTCTCTTCCCTCCAGTTATGGGTTAAATAATAGGACAGATTGGGTTTTGTAGCTTCAGTCGGGAAACAGTCTACCGCAGAAAACAATGGCAACCTACTGTGGGATAATCTTCTGCCCAGTCAGTCATGTCCCTTTCGAGACATGATCGCCCAAAGTGTGTATCACGTATGACACTTAATTTACTGAAGATCCGAAGAAGTATTGGCATGACTAAGAACACATTTCACAATCTAAGCATTGTATTAAGAGACGGGAAAATTTCGTTGGGAATAAAGAAAAGATGTCTGTTTCATTATATAGCAGCTAATGCTAGACAATCTCCTCAAAGATAAAGAAAAGACTTGATGGATTGAAAATTGAAGTTTTTGGGACATTCAGATTCGAAGGCTTATTGGCATGACTAAGGACACATTTCACAATCTAAGCAGTGTATTAAGAGACGGGAAAATTTCGTTGGGAATAAAGAAAAGATGTCTGTTTCTTTATATAGCAGCGAATGCTAGACAATCTTCTCAAAGATAAAGAAATGACTTGATGGATGAAAACGAAAAGTAAAATTGTACTTAACATCATGAAGAAACAGCTGAAGCTTCTAGGGCATGTAATGAGTAAGGAAGACTTGGTGAATCAGATACTCACAAGACAGAAAAAAGAGAAATAGAAAAAATGAACGCGTTATATACTTGAAGGGCAAATGAATAAGAGAAGAAAAAAGTTGTTAAGACCTACAATAGATAGGAGGATATGGAGGACCGTGATAGCTTACGTCCTGAAGTGACAGGGCACATAGAAGAAGGATTTTCTATCGTCTTAGTCATTAACGTTTCAATTGGACAAGATTTTTTGGGCTACGTTTTGGCATTTTTCGAAACGCGTAAATTCAAATTAGTTTGAATACACGCGTTTTATATAAACCTTAACTTCACAGAAAAACGTTCATAAGTGGTAGAATATCTATGTTTAATGTTTAAGCAAGACAATAAATTTGACAAAGAAAAACATGACACTTTTTCTATACCTCATTGACTTATAGAGAACTAAATAATTGAAATTTGACAAAACCATTCCCCAATACCTACAGCCCTGTCTGTAGCAACAACAAAAAAATTTATTACACTCGTTGTCAACCTTGACACAGGCATACTTGCATATGTTTCAGCAGCGTTTATCTGCTTTTTTGAGTACAGAGACTAAGGGACATTTAATTTTTGTTATCGTCCGGGTCAAATCGAAGTAATTATCGCAAATTGAATTCAGGAATTTCGACAAAATGAAAATACTTAATAAAAAAACAAGATTTTTTTTTACCTTCCTGATAGAAAACAAATTGAAGTTCATGTTTCACTGTCTGGAGGGAAAAAATAGTTTCCGTCGAAAGATGATTTTAACGATAACTTGGAGGGATATTTTGGGCGTTGACTCACAGAGAGAATGTTCACTCACGGAAGACACGTGCAGTCTTGTGTGTTGACAATAAATACAGATTAATATATAGTGTAGCTTATTTAAACACAGAGCCGCAATTGTTCTGGCAAGAACAAAATAAAATATTAATTGTAAAACAAAACAAAAAAGGCACGTAAACGCTAAGCTATCAATTCATAAATAGATCTTTAGATAAGAATATGAACAATACGAATAGTTAAACAATATAACAAAAAACCAACACTTCATTATAACTGGTAATTTCACGCCTTAAGAGATCATCAGACTATGCATAACTCCTATATCTACAGGTTAGAGATATAAGTCACTGGGGGATGATATTTAAAATGTGATATAATTTTCTTTCTTTTTTTTTTTTACAGATAAATTTTCTCCGGAAGAAATGCGTGTTATTTTGGATTGTTTTTTGCATTCGACCTTTCGATATCAACTATTATTTTGTTAGGTAATATATATATATATATATGATATATATATATATATATATATATATATATATATATATATATATATATATATATATGAAATTATTTGTTTGAAATGATTTGCTTGAACATTATTTTTGATAGATACTCGTATTTAAGTAGATATTCTGTTTATAATCAAACAGTATATATATTTATTTCTACCGGCCTGATTATTTACGATAATCATCATGTTACGGAAATTAACGAAGATTACCGAAACGGGTTATAAACAACCGACAATTTGAAATGATTTGTTTGAACATTATTTTTGACTGATACTCGCATTTAAGTAGATATTCTGTTTATAATCAAGCAGTATTATATAATCAAACAGTATATATATTTATTTCTACCGGCCTGATTATTTACGATAAACATCATGTTACGGAAATTAACGAAGATTAACGAAACTGGTTATAAACAATCGACAATTTGAAATGATTTGTTTGAACATTATTTTTGATCGATACTCGTATTTAAGTAGATATTCTGTTTATAATCAAGCAGTATTACATATTTATTTCTAGCGGCCTGATTATTTACGATAAATTCCATTTAGAATTTTCCATTTGGCAATAAATACTAAAAATAGTATGAAATACATCATTTTTTTAAAAACTGGGGTAGCCTAATAATTATGCCAGTTAATATATATATATATACATATACTATAGTCATCTAAACAGATCTGTTTCGTTGTATTATAGCTCAACAGTACGGGTTAGACTCAGGTCGCTTCCTAACACAGAATTGAAATCCGACCGAATTAGTGTCAGTCGGCGAATCTACCCCTAGGCCACGAGCGTCCAGTAGAAGAAGGCAGGCTTTTTTGCGCGTATAAACACGCCCAATAGCTAGTGTGCTCCAATTCATTATTGAATGAGCGGTGAGTAAATGCCGGAGTAGCTACTGTTTACAAAGTCTACCACTCTTCCAGAGTGCTCAATCAGGGTGTGAGGGCATAAATACTATAGTCATCCGCAGACAGATCTGTTTCGCTGTATTACAGCTCATTAGTACGGCTTAGACTCCGGTCGCTTCCTAACCCAGGATTGAAACCCAACCGAATTGGCGTCAGTCGGCGATTCTACCCCTAGGCCACGAGCGTCCAGTAGGCAGGCTTTTTAGCGCGTATAAACAAGCCCAATAGCTAGAGTGCTCCAATTCATATATATGAGATCATTTCACTCTAAACATAGTCGTAACCGAGGAAAATAGTGAGGGGAGAGAACAATGAAAACTGAAAAACCATAAAGTCCAATTCACAAACGATAAGTACGCGAGAAAGCCTCATTTTGTAAGCAAAATGAGATTTACTCTTTTTTTATTTTTATTTATTTATTTATATTTTTAATCATATTACCCCGAGAAAGGCGGTAACGCCACTGAAGCGCAGGGGGCTACGTAAGAGTGAAAAGATTAGAAGAGAGAAAGCCGGGAACCACGTCCTAAACAGGGAACAAGGGAAGAGCCTCTTCACCTCTTCACCTGTTCAGTAGACGTGGGCGGAGTGTGAACCGGGCGATAGTTTAGTCTATCTACTCCAATTGAAAAAAAAGAAAAGAAAAAAGAAAAGAGTGAAGAGATTGGAAAAGAGAAAGCCGGAAACCACATCCTAAACAGGGAACAAGGGATGAGCCTCTTCTCCTGGTCAATAGACGTGGGTGGAGTGTGAACCGGGCGATAGTTTAGTCTCACTACTCCAATTATTTTTTTTTCGTGTGTTGTGTCCCTTTCGAACGTAGGCGATCATAGATTTCCACTTGGCCCTGTCTCTTGTGGCTCTCAAAATACTTCTTAAATCTCTCCCCACACCCCGCTCTGGCATCCATTTGCTCAAGCCTATCAAGTATGTCTCAAACGTCTTTCCCCTGTCTTTCTTTCCCGATGTCCATCCTGCGGGCATCAAATTCTCTAGGCCCTCCTTCCTCATTACATGACCCAGAAACCTCATTTGTCTCTTCTTTATATTAATTATGAGTTTTCTCCTCGTCTCGATCCTCATCAACACCTAAGTTGTTAGTTACATGCTCAGTCCATAGTATCCTCAGCATCCTTCTGTAAAACAACATTTCTGCTGCCTCAAGCCTCACCTTTATTACTGAGAAAATTGTCCAACTTTCACTGACATGCAGAAGGACAGACGTCAAATAGCAATCCAGTACTCTCTTCTTTGTTTCCGGTGAGATTTTTCTGTACGCTGGTGAGCTTTTGAAATGCTTCCTTAGCCATGCCAATGTTGTTTTTTTTGGGGTTTTTTTTGGGATGTCAACATCGCACTTTCCATCCTCTGCTGTCAGCACGCTACCCAGGTATTTAAATCTCTTTACGAGTTTTTTTTAGTTTCTCTGACTTGTAGTTGGCATTTATGGGGTCTTTTTTTTGCTGATGATCATAAGTTTATATATATATATAAACTTATTTATAAATGGAACTTTGTCTGTGTGTATGTGTGTGTCTCTGTATGTGTCCGTTACCTATAGACTTCGAAACGGCTGAACCGATTTTCTTGAAAATTTACACAGTTATAGCGTTTGCGAGTGTTTGCGAGTGTTCTTAGCTAGGTTTTGTGTCGAGGTACGACCGATAAATATCGAAAATCGATAATCGAAAAAATCGGGTTATAGAAGGAGTCGTCCGATTTTAATCAAATTTGATACACTCATAGACAAAGACATAAGAAAATATATTCAGAAGTTTCAAGGTTGCAGTTCTTAAGTGCAGAAAATCGATAATATATATATATAAGGCAAGATGTTTGTGTGTGTGTGTTTATCTGCCTGCATGTCTGTATTTTTTGAGCCCTTTTATTTTAGTTTTTGCTTCGGGTTTGTCTCTAAGTAGGTATAATTGTAGTTCTTAGTCTCAGCCATAATACTATTTACTCAGAGGACTTATTTAGCCTTCAAAATCCAGTTTACGACGAATAAATCTTATTTGATATCGATACAAGGAAAGCAAAATTTGACTTACATCCATTCATTTTTCTTTCAGGCTACGGTTTCGCTTTAACTGGAAACAACTATTGCTTTTTAGTCTTTCGTGCCAACGTCCAAAGAGTTTGAGGTCAAGACCATGGATTAGTTTTAAAGCTTTCATTACTCCCGAGCAACACCGGGCTATACTGCTAGTATATATATATATATATATAGAGAGAGAGAGAGAGAGAGAGAGACAGACAGAGAGAGAGAGAGAAAGAGAGAGAAAGAGATAGAGACTCACAATATTAAATTTTTAATGTGCGTTGTTTTTTTTTTTATTTTGTCACACTCAATAAAATTACATTTCAATCTGGTCACAACACATTACATTGAATTTAGATATAAAGTTCTGTTGTTAACATTTCGGTCTTTCACACGGTGTGATGTCATAGAACCGCATTACAAATTTACGACGTGCGTCTGCTATTCGATGACTGTTATCGTTGTATAGAAATGTTTTATGACAACACACGATAGTATCATCTTTGATGGTGGGTGTCTTTATGTTAACGTCCCTGTAACCTCTCTGAAGATGACGCATGTGAGCCCAAAGTTTGGAACCAACATAATAAAAAATATCCTAATTTTGGACAATTTTTGTCTTTATTTTTCAACTGAAATTAAAGCCAAACTACGATGTTTTAGAACGGCTCATGTTTAAACAAAATAGACATTCATTGTCTGTTATATTTAACAAAATATGTTTAGATAATTATCTGCTGCCTGGATACAATATATATATATATATATATATATATATATATATATATATAAAGTTACCTCTACTCATTTTCAATAACTAACTTTTAAGTTAATTTTCTGGAAACTTTTATTTTAGTATTAATTGAAAGCTGATTGATCATATTGACTATTCCAGTAAGCAAAATTCTCTGGTGTATTTCAAGCAGACATTATATTGATTGGCATCTAAAATTTTGAGATTTTTTTTAAATATTAAAACTTTTCATCCATTTTTGAGCGATTGACACTTTTGGAAACAAAAGTTAATTTCAGAAATAAAATATAGTTCTGCGACATGTTCTTTTAAGAAAATTTCAAAATTTAAAATTAACATAATCTGATTTACACAAGTATTACTTATTTATCTCATGAAATTTAGACTAAAACGATTTTTTGTCACGGAATGTTCACCTTTCTGACTTTTTCTGCATGATTTAACACGTGATGAAAACCAAATGCGAGATAACAAAGTGCCTATGGTGATCAGAATTGACAAAATTGTTCAAATTGTTTTTCTGTAAGGGGAAGAAACCGTGAAACACAGGACTTTTTAGTGTACACATAGAAATAACCATACCAAAACTTCAGATAAACAAAAAACAAAAACAAATATTTTAAAAATACGATTGCTCGATCATTTGTATTAAACCTTTCAATATTCAATTTAACTTTAATAACTTAACACCTACAAGTCTTTCAAATATTTAAAAAAGTATTTCTGGAACTTTATAAATTGTTACAATTGCAAAACATGAAAAATTCTTTAAAATTTAATTATTAATTAAACAAAAAATTCTTCAGAATAGTATGTCTTTATTTTAAATTTTTTATTAAAGTAATTAAAAACCTATCTAATTAAATAATGTCATAGTTTTATTGCATTTTCTATTTTACTATTAAGAGAAGATTTTCAGAAAAAAGGGACAAGTGGTTGAAAAAATAATAGATGATTTACATTCCCCAATGAGTCTTGCGTTCAACTAATAAAACCAATTTTGCCTACAAAATTTAATTTCTTGAACTTTCTTGAATTTGCGTTGAGTGGGTAACAAACGTAAAAAAATATATTTTCACCAAGATATTTTAAAAATATTAATTTCAAAATTACTTTCATTCACTTGTAAATAAGACCTAAAAGTTTAATTGAAATTCGACAATTATTTGATTTTTGCAAGTGTTTCCAAGTGAATGTGTTCTTTACCGAAATAAAAAGCAAAAAAAAAACAAAAAAAAAACTGAGTTCAAAACAAGATATTTAACAAAATTTCGAACTCGTTAGAAAGAATTAAAAAAAAATTCAACGTCATTAAAAATACTTTGATCTTTCCTCCTAATAATAACATGGAAAAAGTTCGGGTAAGTTTTCGTTGTAAGTCCCGACGCTTTTTCCCTTCAAATTTATCCAAAATAGCATTATCTCTGTGCAAATATATATGCTGAACGCAAATCAACTGTTACTTATTGAAGAAACTTACCTTTTTTACCTAAATGTCCATAAAAAATATCTTGCACCTTTTCTCTCCCGTAACTCTCACGAAGTCATGTAATGAACTGCAGAATGACATACTGCGCATGTGAACGAATTTTGGCAGATTTTTGGTCGATTTGTCTTCATTTACGGATAATTCCGGCGATGTACTTCCGGAAATTAAAGTAATGCGCTATTGTATTTCTACGCTTGTTACTCTCATAACAGGAAGTACATCGCCGGAAGATTCAGTAAAGGAAGAAAACCGGCCAAAATTCGACAAAAGAATTCTTCCTACGTAGAACGTCATTCTGCAGTTAATTACATGACTTCGGGAGAGTTACGGGAGAGAAACAGTGCAAGATATAGTTCGTTTTTTTATGGACTTTCAAAGCAAAAAAGGTAAATTTCTTCAATAACTAATTGTTGATTTGAGTTCAGCATATACATTTGCACAGAAATAATGCTATTTTGGATAAATTTGAAGGGAAAAGCCGTCGGAAGTTAAAACGAACATTAAGTTTGGGACCTTTTTTCCTCATACTATGCTGTTTTTTTTTTTCAGCGATTTAGTAGAGGCACCTAATTCACACATACTAATGTTATCGACATAAACACACACTTAGTTCGTCTATGGTTTGGATGCGCTTAACACACGTTATTTTCGCTTACATATACTTACATTCATAATAAATATTTAATGTTTTTACTACGCGTTGGCACACACACTTAAACAGACACAAGTATTTTTTTTTTTACATTTAATATTCATCTATTGCTTTATCACACGTGACACGTCTCTGACCAATGAAACTAAACTGCATATAGAGATTATATTATAATTTAGTATTATGGCTCGTAAAAAAGAACTAACATTATGAAAAGAATTACATTCGTTCTATTTGATTATTCCGGCAAATATTTTTGTACCAAATGGAACGAATATTGTGTAATCTGATAAAATGAGCTAATTTAACTTATTGAAATGAATTATAATTTATAACCAATTTAAATGACGTGTTGAGTTTTCGTTTATAAATATCATATTGCTCTGGATAGCATTTATTGAGCTCTCTATATAAATATAACACTTAATATTTTATATTAAGTTGATCTTGTTGGATTATCCTCGCCGACTACGGACTGGGCATCTATACATACATACATACATACATACATATATATATATATATATATATATATATGTGTGTGTGTGTGTGTGTGTGTGTGTGTGTGTGTGTGTGTGTGTGTGTGAATAAAGATCGGTACCCACAGAAACCACAAATTGCTCTAAAAAGAAAGGACGTCATACTTATCCCAAAACCCGAGGAACCTTTGGGCCAACACTTTTTCAAGGGCTTCGTTGGCAATAATTATGAAGAGGGCTCACTTTCTCCTTGTACTGTGAGTAATTTCCCTATTGATATTGTCTTTGTTCAGCCCTCTTCATAATTATTGCCAACGAAGCCCTTGAAAAAGTGTTGGCCCAAAGGTTCCTCGGGTTTTGGGATAAGTATGACGTCCTTTCTTTTTAGAGCAATATATATATATATATATATATATATATATATATATATATATATATATATATATATATTAGTCACGTGTTGTTTTGTTTGTATTAAACTTCTCCTCCCACTATATCCCGACAAATGGAAACGGAAATACTTATTATAGTGGGCTATCCTATGTTGCCTCCCCCTCCGCCTGGCCTTGACTGAACTTTCATTCCGTAGTAATACGACATGAAACAAGTCGAATAGGGCCTTCCGTCTGATGAAGTCGGTGATTGTTGGCAACAACAATTATTGACTGAAATAAATTTATTACGGAAATATGACCGGTGTTTAAAGTTTTTCTTAAAAGAAAACAGTATATATATACATATATATATATATATGGATATTAATATACTTAATTACAATAAAGCAGCACTAATTATTATAGACTAAATGTCCGAAAAACCAATGCTAATCTATGAGTAACTTAAATCGTCAATAACCCAACGAGGACTACCTCGTAGGTTAAATAAACGGGAAGAAAAAAAAGAAACAAACCACGCACAAGAACAATGCGTCAAGTGCTTGTTTGAAAGAAAAAAAAACCAAGACGGAACCTTAACAGTAAAGCGCTCTATATGAAAGTACGAAAGTATAGCAATATATATATATATATATATATATATATATATATATATATAGATATATATATATATATATTATTCCGCTCTACCTAAGTATTGAGCGCTTTTTTGTTAGTTGATAACTCGTATCGGGGTTTTTTCTTTGGGCTTCGTGCTGACTCGGTCCTAACCCTTTTGACTGATGTTCATGTACTTAGCTCTTTCTTCTTTTAAAACCATTTTTCCCTTCTTCGTAGATTCGTGGAAGCTTTTTCGACACGAGTATAGTTAATATCTCTTATATATATATATATATATATATATATATATATATATATATATATATATATATATAAGAGGTTTAAGTAAAAAATAATCTGAACATTCACCATAACACATCTTTAGGTTTGTTACATTGCCTTCAGAGTCGTTCTCTAGACGTAGGATAATATTCATATCTATTAATATATGCTTTACATCTGTGCTACTTTACATCGAGCACTGCTATATTAACACCAGAAATATATATATATATATATATATATGTGTGTGTGTGTGTACTTGCGTGCAAATCTATATGTATATATATATATATATATATATATATATGTTGGGGCGCTCTCCACCTTTCCACGGAAATGGACTATTTGAATCACTATATAAAATAGTAGTGATCATACCACGAGGAAGGAAGTCAAGTAAGGAAATCGAGTGAGTGAGTCCATCGGGTATTTCCGGTATTGCACCGGAAGTGTTCTACTAGTCAATCTATTACGTCTCTACAACGATACTGTATACTAATTTCCTTGTTCTGTATCCTACTAATCCTCACCTCTTGTAAATACTTCTCTTTCCTGTCAATACACCTACTTTATACTATTACGTTGTTTTGTATTATTTCACATCATTCTGTTACCCGACGTAACAATATATATATATATATATAGAAAACACGACATATAAATAGGTAATCAAGACAACCCATATATATATATATTTTATTTATATGTCTTGTTTTCTTTTCCTCTTTAGCCAGCTTTCCCTGACGATCCGTTTAGGTGATACCTAGGTCGGTTCGTCTGGCTCTTTAAGTGCTATATATATATATATATATATATATATATATATATATATATATATATATATATATATATATAACTTAGAATACTTGGAATATAAGTCAGGTAAATTCCGATAGAGACGAACTCAAAAGAACAAAATGTTAATGGTGTCGATCTAAGACGTTAACTTCAACTATCTTTCTATCTCTGCTGTTCACTCTCTTCCCCTTTCATTTCTTTTTCTTTTTCTTTCTCTTCTTTTATCAATTTTATTTTATTTCACGGATCTCTTATAGACCGCTCATCAGACAACAATGAATGGGTCAAAATTATCCAGACAGAAAGAATCAAGGAAAAAAAAAAAAAAGAAAAGAAAAAAAGTGAGGAGATTAGATTTACAGTGTTAGATATTAACGTTTGTATTATATCTAGACGACAAGATGGACTTGGTCTAGATTTCAATGACAGTTGCTACGGGAGTCAGTGTATTTTGACTTGAATTTTTTGTTCGATATTAATCATAATAATAACAATAAAAAAATAATTGTGAAGTAAACATGATAACAATAATTGGTATAAAAAATTTAAAGGTATAAAGTCTTTAAAGGGAACTTCTAGAGTTTTTTTTTCAAATCAAACTTCTAAGTTTAACTCCCATTTTGTTATGTAATCTTATATCTAGTTTTGTGTCTACATTAAAAAATTAGTTCATTCCTCTGGTTTAATACTTCATTAGGATCTTTATATTTGGTTTTAGCTATATTTTCCTCCAAGGATAAATTGCATCTGTCCCTGAAGTTGTTGGGAATTGGAGCATGTCTAATAATCCTTGTTGGGAATTGGAGCATGTCTAATGATCCGTCTTTTTAATTTCCAATAATGTTTCGATGGGGCCGTTTGGTGTTTTAAGGAAGCGTTGGTAAACGAGTGTCAGTGGTTATAAAATCTTTGCTTCCAACTTCCTACCTATATCCCCATATATATTTTTTTGTTGTTGGGTTCCTCTTCCGGAAAAATGGTGGCTTTATGTATTGCTTTGTAAGAATCACACTTGCATTCGACGGGGCAGTTGGTTCCGTTAATGCAGTTACAAAGAGGTTTATGCCCTTGTGGTTTATTGTGGAAAGTTTTTAGTATTTGATTATTGTGTTCGTTAATAACGTTTTGAATATTTTTGGTGCATGAATAACTTATTTTTAGAGTTTCTATGTTAAAGTTTATATTTATAATGAGCGGTCTATAACAGATCCGCGAAAAAAATATTACCAATGGCTTTATAAAAACATCCAACTTATTTTCAATATATATATATATATATATATATATATATATATATATATATATATTATTATTATTATTATTATTATTATTATTATTATTATGGACTCTCCCGTCGATTTCGACGTATCCGTGTCTAACTCAGTTAGACTGCCACACAAAGAATTCTTTAGAGTGGTGAAGGCTTGTGTAGCGCCATCCACACTTTTGGGAACTGCTGATAACAAACAATTGTTGCAGAAGGTCGCCACGGATCGCATGAACCGCAGACCTCAGTCATTTAACCCATAACAGGAGGGAAGGGACGGATTAATACCTTTCCCAATAGTCAGTCAGTTAAGTGCCATACGTGATACACGCTTGGGCGATCATGTCTCTAAAGAGACATGACTGACTGGGCAGAAGATTATCGCGCAATAGGTTGCCATTGCTTTCTACGGTAGACTGTTTGCCAACCAAGGCTATAGAACCCAGTCTGTTCTGTTATTTAACCCATAACTGGAAGGAATAGAAGGATTAATACCTTTCCCAAGGGTATTTGCGCGTAAGTGAATGCAATAAATTCAGCTGGAATTTGAACTCGGTTCTCCGATTTTTCGTTCCGAGTCGATAGCCAATGCACCACAACGCACATCCCAAGGGTACCAGTACTTAAATGAATACAGAGTGTTCGACTGGAATTGGAACTCGGCTCACCGATTTCCCTTTCCAACGCACATCCGTCAATAAACGCTTACATCACCTGGAATTCCCAAACGGTCACCCATCTAAGTACTGAACAGGCTCAACGTTGCGTAACTTAGGTGATCGAGCGGGTACCTGTGTATTCTACGTGATATAACAGTAATATATATATATATATATATATATATATATATATATATATATATATTGGGCTCGTATAATGATATGCGCTAAAAAGTCTGCCTACTTCCACCGAACGCCCATAGCCCAGGGTTAGAGTCGCCGACTGACGCCATTTCGGTCGGGTTTCAATCACGGGTAAGAAAGCAATCGCAGTCTAACCGTACTGATGAGCTGTGATACGGCGAAACAGAACTGTTTGCGGATGACAATATATATATATATATATATATATATATATATAACCCTGGGTTAAAAGCAATTGGATGTCTAACCGTACTGATGAGCTGTGATACAGCGAAACTGATCTGTCTGTGGATGACTATATATATATATATATATATATATCCGAGTGAATAAGGAACTAAAAAAAAGTTAAACGTCCAAAACAATAATTTAAAACAGTGCTCGATATATAATAGAGAGCTGTGAATATTCATTATAAATTATATTTTAGAATATGTACAATTTTTTTATCTACTACAAAGTGTACATTTTGTTTTGAATTACAATGTCTCACCAGGTGGTGTGTAAAGGAATGAAAAGCCTCTTTTCTTATGTTTAGCGAGCTGTGTGTGGGATGTTGGTGGGGGTTAGCGATAAGGGAATAAGTCATGAAAATTATCCGTTAGAATCTTCAAAGAAGTGCAGTGGGTAAGGAATATAGTCGATTAAAGAAAGTGTCGGGAATTTTGTAGACAGATTTAACATTAGAAGATGGGTCATAGGTTTTATAACCGCATGGCTAGACTTTATTCTTTGGGTTTATTAGAGGGGGAGAGTAAGGAAGTTTGAAGTTTGAAGGGTGTGGATGGAATGGGATTGGACCTCTCTTTAATGTTTATTTGTACAACTATAGAATATACACAGTTTTTATAATGAATCTAATTTTGTTTATTTAACATTAATTTTGAATTTAGGAAAGCCCTTTTTTCTATAAAACTTTATTAGTGTACAGTTTTTATAATTAATCTAAATTTGTATATTTAAACTTTTTGAATTTAGAAAATCACTTTTTCCAAAAACTTAAAATTAGATCACAGTTTGTGGTGTGTAATAAGTAAAAAATACAGACACAGTTTTTGTTATCTATCTATCTATCTATCTATCTATCTATCTATCTATCTATCTATCTATCTATCTAGCTATCTAGCTATCTAGCTATCTATCATACAAATCAAATAAATGCTGGTTTAAACAGGAGACAGTAATTCACAAAATATTCAATGTATTGCGAAAATAAATATACTGAATATGCAGAGCTAACAATATGTGTTCAATGGCGTGCATGAAGAGACCCGGACGGTCGAAATCTGGAAATCTGTGTAGCAAGCAATTGGTGTGTGTTCTGTTTTACACACACACACACACACACACACACACACACACACACACACATATATATATATATATATATATATATGTATATATATATATATCCACGTAATATAAAAAGAAACTTTTTTCCGTTGTTTAAAAAATGAACAAAGAACATGTGTAATTCATTTAAATATGAGAGAATAATTTTTAAAAAATATTAACCAAACTTTAGCGGAGAGAAAAATCAAACCTTGAAAAATTGGGCGACAAGAAAATGATTGTTTTTCCGTTTTTAGATCCAACGTGTTATCGCGATGAACATCGTTTGGTTTTTATCGACTCATCTCGGCAATTTCCGTCGATTCTTTATTAATCGTCATTAATTACAAACGATTAAAAAGCTGATCACAGTCATCTTTATTTCATTTAATATGAATCATTCCTTATAATAATAATAATAATAATAATAATAATAATAATAATAATAACACCACAGACAGAAAAATTGAAGCAAACAGGCCAGACATTATTGTTAAAAACCAGAAAGAGAAAACTTGTCTATTAATTAATATGGCTTGTCCAGAGGATTGTAACATAGCAACCAAGGAATTCGAAAAACTGTCAAAATATAAAGACCTGGAAATTGAAATAGAAAAAATCTGGAAATTGAAAACAAGAGTTGTGCCAGTGATAGTAGGTGCACTTGGAATGATAAAAAATGGAACAAAACCACACATTGAAAGAATCCCTGGAAACCCCAGCTTAAGAGATATACAGAAAATTGTCTTATTAAGTACAGCCCACACACTAAGGAAAACTTTATCTATGTAATGCTAGGGATGATAGGGAAGATAGAAAAACATGGAATTGAGCCAGAATAACACGCCACTACCTGCCTTAGGTCTCCCCGCAGACTTGGTAGGTAGTGAGACCAAAGCAGAAATCGAAATATGATGAAAAATGACATAATAATAATAAATGAAGCCATTTCTGATCTTAGGTCTCTGGTTGGCACCCGGAAGGAAATGTGTATACAACAGAAATCAAAGGAAATAATAATAATAATAATAATAATAATAATAATAATAATAATAATAATAATAATAATGGAAGAAATATCAAAAAGAAGAATATCGGGTGAGTTGGAGTAATAATGAAAACTGAATGGAATTTGAAAGATATAATAACGGCCAATAACGCTTCTGCAATTCAAACTGCAACTTGTGGCTTCAACATAATAAATTTTGCAAACATTTGTAAACATCTCTACAATAGAATGCACCACCCTAAGGCAGATGTTGACCATATGTATTTACCAAGGTACAGTGGGAATAGGCACATGATTTAACTGGATGCGTCTGACACAATTTCAACAATCGAACTTTCAGCTCTACCATATTGGACGATTCAATGAAGCCTGAAAAGAAAGCAAAATGGTTTAATCTCTATCAAAAAATATAAAAGAGAATTCGGGTTAAATCTTCAAACAGGTTAAGAGGCTCATCCCTTGTTCCCTGTTTAGGATATGGTTTCCGGCTTTTCTCTTTTCCAATCTTCTCACTTTGGTTTCGTTTTTTTTTTCAACTGGAGTAGATAGATCTATCTATCGCCCGGTTCACACTCCACCCACGTCTATTGAACAGGTGAAGAGGCTCATCCTTTGTTCCCTTTTTAGGATGTGGTTTCCGGCTTTTCTCTTTTCCAATCTTCTCACTATTCCGTAGCCCCCTGCACATCAGTGGCGTTACCGCCTTGCTCGGGGTGATACGATTAAAAAAAAAAGAACATAAACAGTCACAAAATCGATTAGTCAAAATGTCTAAAATCAAAAAAGCCCAAAAGCAAAAAAGATCCAAAGATAAAAAAAGGGCTAAGGAAAACTACAAAAAAAAAAAAAAAAAAAAAAAAAAAAAAGGCTAGTCAATAGGCTACTCGGTGTCGCTAATATGTCAAACTTAAGTTTATTTACTTTAAGTATTTTTGAGAGGGGAGAAACAAATTTAATTGGATGTTGAAAAGATGTTTATGGCCCCAAATATTTATTCTCATTATTTTAACTGTTCTATCTTATTATTGTGTGCTTTTTTTATTTTAAACTTCTCTTTAGTGACTATATTTATATTTCTAGTATTTCAACACATGCACGATTAAGGTAAAATTATATTTGTACTAGCAGTATAGCCCAGCGTTGCTCAGGTGTAATGAAAACTTTAAAACTAATCCATGGTCCTGGAACTCAGACTCTTTGAACGTTGGCACGAAAGACTAACAAACAATAGTTGTTTCCAGTTAAAGCGAAACCGTAGACTGAAAGAAAAATGAATGGATGTAAGTCAAATTTTGATTTCCGGTATCGATATGAAATAAGTTTTTTTCGTCGTAAACTGAATTTTGAAGGCTAAATAAGTCCTCTGAGTAAATGGTATCATGGCTGAGACTAAGAACTACAATTATACCTACTTAGAGACAAACCCGAAGCAAAAACTAAAATAAAAGGGCTGAAAAAATACAGACACACACACACAAACATCTTGCACACACAAACATCTTGCCTTATATATATATATATATATTATCGGTTTTCTGCACTATTGTAAGAACTACAACCTTGAAACTTCTGAATGTCGTTTCTTATGTGCTTGTCTATGAGTGTATGAAATTTGATTAAAATCGGACCACTCCTTCTATAACCCGATTTTTTCGATTATCGATTTTCGATATTTATCGGGGGTACCTCGGCACAAAACCTAGCTAAGAACACTTGCAGACGCTTATAGTACAACTGTGTAAGTTTTCAAGAAAATCAGTTCAGCCGTTTCGGAGTTTATAGATAACGGACACACACACACACACACACACACACACACACACACACACAGACAAGGTTCCATTTATAAATAAGTTTAGAACATCTGAAGTTTTTCATATTTGTTATCAACTTGTGAAATGTCCCTCTGATTAGTGAGTGTTTTTTTTCTAATAATATTTTCTCTACTGATTCTAAATTGAAACTCTAAAATCATTACAGAGCCGGTTCCTTCTCCTTTTCCTGGGTGTGTTGATTAACCATACACAGTAACAAGACTTCTCATCGTGGAGATTGGAATTTGTCAGGGGCGTGTAACCACCTCTTAACTGCAGTTATTTCCAATTCATGCTGACCTAGGGTAATAGCACCTTTTAAAGTCGTCCCAGCTCTATACAAATAGTAAACCTGCAAACACATTCAACAGTACCTTTTTTTTAATATAATGACCAAAAATACATTTTATATCAAAATGACCACTAATGCATTTTTATAACAAAATGGTGATGCAACTACTAAAAATCTCTAAAGATACATTTTTATAGTTAAATTACTATTTTAGATCTAAAACATCTAAAAACATACTTTTACTCTGGAATTATAAAATTATGTACAAGGGCGTAGTTGAGGGCGTAAAATTGCGTGCGAGAAATTAAAATCAGTCAATCAGTTAAGAGCCATACGTGATACCCGATTGGGCGATCATGTCTCAAAAGAGACTTGACTGACTGGGCAGAAGATTATCCATCAATAGGTTGCTACTGATTTCTGCGGTAGACTAGTTGCCAGCCAAGACTATAGAACCCAGTCTCTCCTGTTATTTAACCCATAACTGGAGGGAAGAGACGGATTATTTCCTTTTATTCAGTCAGTCATTAAAGTGCTATACGTGATACACGCTTTAGGCGATCATGTCTCAAAAGTGACATGACTGACTGGGCAGAAGATTATCGCGCAGTAGGTTGCTATTGATTTCTGCGGTAGACTGGCTGCCAGCCAAGACTATAGAACCCAATCTCTTCTGTTATTTAACCCATAACTGGAGGGAAGAGACGGATTATTTCCTTTCCCAAGGATATTTGTGCGTAAGTGAATGCAATGAATTCAACTGGAATTCGAACTCGGCTCTAAATATACCTTAGAGTTTCAAAGCCGTTCAACAGAATTAACCAACGAACCTTCTCCAAAGCAAAATTCTGATGTAGATCAATTCACCACCAACCAGTTAAATAGTTCAGGGCTTAAATATTAAAATTAAACGGTTTATTCATCCTTCACAGAACCAGAGTATGTGTATATGTAACTAGCTAGCTAATATCTTGCTGATTAGTGCGCATCCCATAATGTAGGTTCTGTGAATAATGCATACATTGAAACTATTGATCACCTCATGTCAAGAGGCTCACTACTCACACGGAATGAGTAGAAAACGCGCCCTGATAGAGTAGATCGATATCTCCATTGGAAGATCTGTCATCACCACGAGATAAAATAAATAAACAGGTGCAAGGTGGTATGAACATCATCCTGAACTCTGTAGTTGAGGAAGCAGATGTTACCATCCTCTGGGATTTTTCTATCAACACAGACCGAACAATGCAAGTAAATTCCCCAGACATCATAATCAAAAACAGAAAAGAAAAAAAATCACACTGATTGACTTGAGCGTACCAAATGACAGAAAAAACATGTCTGCGAAGGTGTTTGTAAAAATAAACAAATAATCTGGAAATAGAAATAAAAAAAATGTGACACTGTAAAACTAAAATTGTTCCTGTTTTGGTTGGAGCTCCGGGTCTTATAAAAAAAAGGAACTCAAAAAGGAATCAACAAAATTCCAGGTGCACCATCTTTCCAAGTAATCTAAAAAATATTTTGAACAAGTTCATCCTAGAGATTTGTCCATTTATTTATTTATTGTTAATTCTGGAGCCTTTTTGCTAACTAAATAGACGCAACAAGAAAACCACACCCTTCCCTTGCACTAGGTCGTTGTATATGACCCGGTATATGATCATAACACAAATAAATGCTAAAAAAATATTTAAGATAATAATAATAATATTATTAATAATAATAATAAATTAACTCATTTCTGATCTTCTGTCTCTGATTGGAACCCGGAAAAATGTGTATACAACAGAAATCAAAGGAAATAATAATAATAATAATAATAATAATAATAATAATAATGGATTCTAAAACAAGAAATCTTCTTTCTAAGTATAAGACGCATCATCCAAAGGCTGATGTAGACCGTCTATTCATACCCCGTAAAGAAGGTGGAAGATTCTTATTCAGCTAGAATTGTCATACAAGACAACTATTGGCTTACTAACATACATAGAAACAACAAAGGACTGGATAATGCAATTAGTAAGGCAACATAAGAAAGAAAGAAAGAATATACAATAATAAAAGAAGGCAGTAAATACAAACAAGATTTACAGTTAGTAGATTCTGTAGAAAAGCAAAACAGAAGCCAAGAACCAACTATTGCGGAAAAAAAAAATGAAAATGAAAGCCAAAGATAAAACTATTGAACAGAGGAAACAACGCTGGCAAGACAAACTTCTGCATGGCCAACATCCAGAACGTACCAATAAATCCAATGTTGATAAAGTTAATACTCATCAATGGTTACGGGCATCTGAATTAAAGTCTGAGACTGAAGGCTTTATTCTTGCAGCGCAAGACAAAAGTCTTTTCACTAGAAACTTTCAGGCAAATATTATGCATAATAATATGGATCCAAAATGCAGGTTTTGTGATAAACACCAAGGAACAATAAACCATCTAATCTAAGGATGTTCTGTACTTGCCCCAAATGAATATAAAAATCGTCACGATACATTGGACAATGTGCAAACGATATAGAAAATATGTAAACAAATACTGGTATGAGAATCACCCAGCACCGGTTACAGAAATAGAAGATGTCACCATTCTATGGGATTACACCATCGACACAAACAGAAAAATTTAAACAAATAGGCTGGACATTATTGTTAAAAACCACAAGAAAAAACTTGTCTATTAATTGATATGGCTTGTCCAGCAGATTGTAACATAGGAACCAAGGAATTTGAAAAACTGTCAAAATATAAAGACCTGGAAATAGAAATAGAAAAAATGTGGAAATTGAAAACAAGAGTTGTGCCAGTGATAGTAGGTGCACTTGGAATGATAAAAAATGGAACAAAACCACACATTGAAAGAATCCCTGGAAACCCCAGCTTAAGAGATATACAAAAAATTGTCTTATTAAGTACAGCCCACACACTAAGGAAAACTTTATCTATGTAATGCTGGAGATGATAGGGAAGATAGAAAAACATGAAATGGAGTCATAACAACACGCCACTACCTGCCTTAGGTCTCCCCGCAGACTTGGTTGGTAGTGAGACCAAAGCAGAAATAAAATTTTTGATGAATAATGACATAATAATAATAATAGATGAAGCCATTTCTGATAAACATAGACAAGAATCGTGTCAGTGATAATAGGTGCACTTGTAATGATAAAAAATGAAACAAAACCATACATTGAAAGAATCCCTGGAAACACCAGCTTAAGAGATATACAAAAAATTGTCTTATTAAGTACAGCCCACACACTAAGGAGAACTTTGTCTATGTAACGCTAGGGATGTTAGGGGAGAAATTGAATTATGATGAAAAATTATGATAATTGTTAGATAATAATAATAAATGAAACCATTTCTGATCTAAGGTTTCTGGTTGGGACCCGGAAGGAAATGTGTATACAACAGAAATCAAAGGAAATAATGATAATAACAATAAGAAGATGAAGAATGATAATTTTATCGAAATTTTGAATTTTTCATTGAGAACATTGCAATAAAAGAGTATAATATTGATTCATAGTTTGTTTTTACTCTAAATATTTAGTACAACATTTGCGTTGTGGTGCAGTGGCTATCGGCTCGGAAAGAGAAATTAGAGAGCCGAGTTCGTATTCCAGTTAGGTTCATTGCATTCACATACACACAAATACCCTGGGGAAAGGTATGAATCCGTCCCTTCACCCTCCATCTATGGGATAAACAGAAGTATAGATTGGGTTCTATCGCCTCAGTTGGCAATGAGTCTACCACAGAAAGCAATGGCAACCAACTGCGGAAAAATCTTCTTCCCAGTCAATCTTGTCTTTTTTCGAAATATGATCGTCAACGCGTGTATCAAATGTGGCATTTAACTGATTGATAGCCATTTAAAGAGGTACGACTTTCTAGATCTTCTGTTGAAAACGATAACTGCGCTAATGAATGTATTACTACTACTACTACTACTACTACTACTACTAATAATAATAATAATAATAATATTAATAATAATAATAATAAGAAGAAGAATATTAAAGAAAACATTTATAAAAGTGGGTTAGCAATTTGTTGCGGCGAATCTTCGTCACCAAATTGTTATCGCAAAAATTATCGTGGCCTGTTAGGGCCCGGATGTAAGACACGGAAAGAAGAAGGTAGATTCAAACAGTGTATTAGCATGACAGAACATATATACAATAATAAGTGCCAGTAATCCGCAAATAGAGGTGGACGTCCGAAACGTATAGTTACGCTGCGTCACGACTTTCACTAGACTGCCTCACGACTGTCTCACTGCTGTGTCCCCGGAAGTCACGCTGTTTATTATTTATTTGTATAGATAGGGTACCATAACACAAATGTAATAGAAAACGAAGAAGCTACTATACGCTGGGACATGCTAATTCAAATGGATCAATAAATTAATACTTTTTGCTTATTTTGTCACTAAACTTTGTTGTTGCTGATATGTTTGGCTCACGGCATTTCCAACTTAATCCTGGATAACGACCTTTCTGCTGCTTGAAGTTTCTTCTTCATTTGAGAGGAGAATGCTCAGCATTCACTGCCATAAAGAAAAATGAAATGATCAAAAACCACCTAAAATCTAGATTTGAGGACCCTAGATGACACGCCAGGATTTGTTATTGGAGGCCACAACTTGAACAACATAAGGTATGCAGATGATAAATTGCTGATTGCAAAGACGAAAAGGAAACTACAGGACCTCTTACAGAAGATATCGTTGGAGAGTGATAAAAAAGGACTACAAATAAACTTTAAGTAAACTGAATACATGGCCATCAGCAAAAGGTGCAACCCAAAATGCCAAATACAGGTGGGGATACCAGATTCAAGCAAGTACAAAAATTTAATTACCTTGGAAGTGTTCTAACAGGAAATGGAAAGTGCGACACAGAGATCCGAAGACGAATTGGCATGGCAAATGACGCGTTCCAGAAGATTAGTGAAGTACTAAAACACAGGAAAATTTCACTAGAAACAAAGAAAAAAGTGCTGGATTGCTATATGATGTCAGTTCTTCAATACGGCAGTGAATGCTGGACAATATCATCGAAAATGAGGATAAAACTTGAAGCAGTGGAAATGTGGTTCTACAGAAGGATGCTGCGGATATCGTGGACCGAGAAAAAATAGAACAAAGCAACACATTGAAAGAATTCCTGGAAACCCCAGCTTAAGAGATATGCAAAAATTCTTTTGATAAGTTTAGCCCACACACTAAGGAGAACTTTGTCTATGTAACGCTAGGGATGTTAGGGGGATATGAAAAAGCAAGAAATGGAGTCATTACAACACACCACAACCTGCATTAGGTCTTCCTGCAGACTCGGTAGGTAGTACGACCATAGCAGAAAACGATTTATAATGAAAAATGACATAATAATAATAATAATAATAATAATAATAATAATAATAATTAAGTCTTATTAAGTACAGCCCACACACTAAGGAAAACTTTATCTATGTAATGCTAGGGATGATGGGGAAGATAGAAAAACATGAAATGGAGTCATAACAACACGCCACGACCTGCCTTAGGTCTTCCTGCAAACTTGGTATGTAGTGCGACCATAGCAGAAATATATTTATAATGAAAAATGACATAATGATGATAAAAATACATAATAATAATAATAATAATAATAATAATAATAATAATAGTGATAGTAGGTTCACTTGGAATGATAAAAAATGGAACAAAACAACACATTGAACGAATCCCTGGAAACCCCAGCTTAAGAGATATACAAAAAATTGTTTTGTTAAGTACAGCCCACACACTAAGGAAAACTTTATCTATGTAATGCTAGGGATGATAGGGAAGATAGAAAAACATGAAATGGAGTCATAACAACACGCCACGACCTGCCTTAGGTCTCCCCGCAGACTTGGTTGGTAGTGCGACCATAGCAGAAATCTATTTATAATGAAAAATGACATAATGATGATAAAAATAAATAATAATAATAATAATAATAATAATAACAATAATAATAATGGAACAAAACAACACATTGAAAGAATCCCTGGAAACCCCAGCTTAAGAAATATACAAAAAATTGTCTTATTAAGTACAGCCCACACACCAAGGAAAACTTTATCTATGTAATGCTAGGGATGATAGGGAAGATAGAAAAACATGAAATGGAGTCATAACAACACGCCACAGCCTGCCTTATGTCTCCCCGCAGACTTGGTTGGTAGTGAGACCAAAGTAGAAATCGAAATATGATGAAAAATGACATAATAATAATAGTATATATATTGCTCTATTATCTATAGTAGATAGACTAAACTATCGCCCGGTTTACACTCTACCCATGTCTATTGAACAGGTGAAGTGACTCATCCCTTGTTTCCTGTTTAGGATGTGGTTTCCGGCTTTCTCTTTTCCAATCTTTTCACTCTTACGTAGCCCCCTGCTCATAAGTGGCGTTACCGCCTTGCTCGGGGTGATATGATAAAAAAAAAAGCACTTTTAAAAAAGTAAATGCTACGAATTGCGGATTGATATTTTATTAGTTCATACTCTTACTAATATACACTAGAGGCAATAATTATTAGGCTACCCCAGTGTCTTAAAAAATGATGTATTTCATACTACTTTTTAGTATTTATTGCCAAGTGAATAATTCTAAATGAAAATAGAATGGTTCTTTTGTTAATATTGCACAATAACATGTGCATCAAATGAATTTATAAATATTTAATAATTAAGTTTATTGCAGTTTCATCAATAAAAGAATGAAGAAAATTTAAGCTGATTCGGACGAGTTCATCTTTGCTTCCTTGCATTGTAAAATTTTGCAAATTAATAATAACAAAAGAACCATTCTATTTTCATTGAGATTTATTCACTTAAAAATAGATGAAGTACATCATTTCTTTTAAAAAACTGGGGTGCCCTAATAATTATGGCCGGCAGTATATATATATATATATATATATATATATATATATATATATATATATATTTCTCTCTCTCTATATATATATATAATTGGATAAGGAACAAATAGGAAACGTTTATAAATTTAACATATTTTGATCTACTTTAAACTTCACCAGAAAATGAAATATGCAAGAGAAAAAAAAAAATCCTTAAAGAAACGAGTCAAAAATAAAAAATATATTTCTTTCCTTCCTCTATCTGTCATTTCTAATGAAGCTTAAAAAAGCGAAACATGTTAAATTTATGAACATTTTCTATTTATTCTTTTATCCGGTCATTCTCTCGAATTCAATTCCATACTTGATCCCAATTCATATATGTTATTACTTCAGACGTTCTTTTTGATGGATACCTAAGAGGAATTGCTGTTTAGATAAACAATATATATATATATATATATATATATATATATATATATATTCTAAACATATGCTGTTAAATATAAGAGGCAATGAATGTCTATTATGTTTAATCATGAGCCGTTCTAAACGTCGTATTTTGGCTTTAATTTCAATTGAAAATAAAGACAAAATTCTCCAACATTTGCATATTTTTTTATTAATTTGGTTCTAAGCTTTCGGCACACATGAGCCATCTTCAGAAAGTTTATTAAGACGGTAACACAATAACATTCACTTTCACCGACGATTTTATTTTGTGTTGACATAAAACTCCGCTAGGCAAAAACTTAGAACCAAATTAATAAAAAAATATCCAAATGTTGGTGAATTTTTTTCTTTATTTTCAACTGAAATTAAAGCCAAAATACGTTTAGAACGGCTCATAATTAAACATAATAGACATTCATTGTCTCTTATATTTAAAAATGTATGTTTTAGAAAATTATATATATATATATATATATATATATATTCCATTTGTAAACGTGTTATTTCGCTACCCAGCTTTCCACCATGAGTGTTGTCTTCAGGCGATTTTTAATAACTGATTTTACCGTTTATCGTTTATCTTTTTAAGGACGCTCTTGTAACTGTGTTTCATTTGAACGTTGACGTGGCATGTAATTTATGAACGCGCAATTTTTAAATTAAAACGGATTATGGTTGTATGAACCTAAGAGGTATTTCTTAGTATGGATACATTTAGTCATATTTTCTGTTCTTTCAGTTAACAGTTCGTTTTTGTTTGGGAATATTATAATTTCTAATTTTTCTTCATTGCACAGTCTACATATATATATTGAATTATTATATATATTGAATTATTTAAGGTACATATGGGAATAAATACATGTATAAAAATATTATTCAGGTATTAATAAAACAGTGCTTAAGTAGTATAAACAGAGCTGTTATATATATATAGTCATCCGCAGAGAGATCTGTTTCGCTTCATCACTACGGTTAGACTCCGATTGCTTTTAACCCAGGATTGATACCCGACCGAATTGGCCTCAGTCGGCGATTCTACCTCTGGGCTATGGGCGTTCGGTAGAAGAAGGCAGACTTTTTAGCGTATACATTATCATTATGCACGCCCAATAGCCAGAGAGCTCTAATTCATTAAGGAATGAGCGATGCGTTCATGCCACAGTAGCTACTGTTTTTCAAAGTCTACCATTCCTCCAGAGTGCATATATATATATATATATATATATATATATATATATATATATATGTTTGTGTGTGTGTGTGTGTGTGTCTCTGTGGGTGTCTAAATATGCCAAATATTGGGAGAATAGTCTTGGGCCTACGCACATTTCAGAATCAATATTTCAATGATAAAATTAGAAAAGTGAGTCGACCCAAACATATTCCAAATCGCCTTTTTCTAAGTCTCTAAGTTCTGGAAGGACGATACAACATGAACCAGCAGAATACCCGCGAACTAAAACGAACAGACACACGCATTCACACACACACACACACACACACACACACACTGTAAATGTTTATACCAGCTGGTGACCTTTTTCTCTTAAGGCGACTTTTTCTCTTAAAATTCTCATAAATTGCACAGTCTCGTTCAGCTGAACACTTGCTTCCGTTTCCACTTTTTACTTTTTTAAGTTTCTATTTCTGTTTCCGTCATGTGTTGCCCCGTCATTTCAAACCCACTCTGTTTTCTACTCACTCCCCATTTCGCCTCTTCTCGCTATTATGTGACGAGCAATCGATCGGCCAGTCGACCAGCTAAGGCCATTAACAAACTCTTTCTAACCGCCAAAATGATCGAAAACAGGAGAGACCAGATCATTGGCCGGCCAGAAAAGCCTTCAGCCTAATTTTGTCTCTGCAGGCGCTCAACGACCTACGTATATACAGTACGTAAAAATAATGCTTGCATCTTGACAAATGCTCAGATATTCACTTGTATATGTTTGAATATGCATGCAGGCATATATCTGAACGTCGTCCTAATTTTTGTTTTTTTCTACTGAAAAATTTTATTTGGTTTCTGTTTTTATTTTCACTTTCACTTTCACTTTCACTTTCACTTATGCCTCCTTGGTCTGGTACCTTTTTTTTTAAATCTTTATTTATTTTCCATATTTTCCTTTCTATAATATTACTCTTTCTCTTTCTCGTTCCTTGTAAGAGTTTAAGTATTCCATTGTCTCTTTTCCTTTTTTCTTTTTCTTTCTTACTTTCTTTCTTTTTTTTATCACATTCCTTGTTTCTTTCTTTTTTTAGCTTTCCTTCTTTCAAATCATTTTCGTATTTTAGTTCTGTTTCTTTCTTTTTCTTTTTATCGCATTCATTGGCTTTTTCTTTTTATGATTTTCCTTCTTTCAAATTATTTTCGTGTTTTCTTTAATTCTGTTTCTTTTTTACTCTCTTTCTTTCTTTCTTTCTTGTTTCTTCAAATTTCTTTACTTTTTGTTTCTTTTAAATTCTGTTTCTTTTTAATTCTGTTTCTTTTTAATTCTGTTTCTTTCTTTCTTTTAGCACATTCTTTGACTTTTTCTTTTTAGCTTTCTTTCTTTCGAATTATTTTCGTATTTTAATTCTGTTTCTTTCTTTCTTTTTATCACATTCTTTGTCTTTTTCTTTTTTTAATTTTCCTTCTTTCAAATCATTTACACATTTTCTTTAATTCTGTTTCTTTCTTTATTTATTTATTTTATCACATTCTTTGGCTTTTTCTTTTTTAATTTACCTCCTTTCAAATCATTTTCGTATTTTTTTAATTCTGTTTCTTTTTTACTTTCTTTCTTTCTTTCTTTCTTGTTTCTTCATATTTCTTTACTTTTTGTTTCTTTTAAAAATGTTTCTGTTTTCTTACTTTCTACGTGTTTTCATGTTTATTCGTCTTTTTTTTATTATCTGTATTTTTCCTCTTCTCAAATTTTTGTCTTTTCATATAGATTTTTCATGTAATTATTTCTTTTTTTTTCTTTTCTCCTTCTTTCTTTTTTTCTATTTTTCTTAGTATGCCTTTATTTTTCCTCCCTCTGTGTTTATTGATTGCTTTTTCTATAAAGTATTTTTCTTTCTTTCTTTCTTTCTTTCTTTCTTCCTTTCTTTCTTTCTTTCTTTCTTTCTTTCTTTCTTAGATTTTTCATAACCTTGTTCTCTCTGAATCTAGTTCCTAATTGTGTCTACTCTTGTATTTTCTCTTCTTACCTTTCTCTCTTTCTTTTTCTTTCTCTCCTTCTTTTGAACTGGTCTTCCTTCTTATTTTCATTCTTTTTATTTCGATTTTTTTTCCTTAGAATATAGCGTTTTTAATTTTCTTTCATGCTGTTTTGTTCATGCTTCTTTTTTCTTTCTTTCTTTCTTTGAATTGATCTTCCTTCTTATTTTCATTCAGTTTATTTCGTTCTTTTTCTTTAGTATATCGTTTTTAATTTTCTTTCATACTGCTTTTTTATACTTCTTTTTCTTTCTTTCATTCATTCTTTCTTTCTTTCTTTTTTTCTTTTTTTCTTTCTTTCTTTTTACTTTCTTTCTTTTTTTGATTTGGTCTTCGTTCTTATTTTCTTTCTTTTTATTTCGTTCTAACATTTTTCTTAGTACATAACGTTTTTAATTTTCTTTCATGGTCTTTTTTCTGTCTTTCTTTCTTTTTTCTTTCTTTCTTTTTTTGATTTGGTCTTCCTTCTTATTTTCTTTCTTTTTATTTCGTTCTAACATTTTTCTTAGTACATAACGTTTTTAATTTTCTTTCATGCTCTTTTTTCTTTCTTTCTTTCTTTCTTTCTTTGAATTTATCTTCCTTTTTATTTTCATTCTGTTTATTTCGTTCTTTTTCCTTAGTATAGCGTTTTTAATTTTCTTTCATGCTGCTTTTTTCATGCTTCCTTTTCTTTCTTTCTTTCTTTCTTTCTTTCTCTCTTTTTTCTTTCTTTCTTTTTTCCTTCTTTTTTCTTTCTTTCTTTCTTTTTATTTTCATTCTTTTTATTTCGTTCTAACTTTTTATTTAGTACATGGCGTTTTTAATTTTCTTTCATTCTGCTTTGTTTTCATGCTCCTTTTTCTTTCTTTCTTTTTTCATTCTTTCTTTCTTTGAATTAGTCTTCCTTCTTATTTTCATTCTTTTTATTTCGTTCTAGCTTTTTTCTTGGTATATAGCGTTTTTAATTTTTTTTCATGCTCCTATTTCTTTCTTTCTTTCGTTCTTTCTTTCTTTCTTTTTTTCTTTCATTCATTCGTTCTCTATTTAATTGTAATAATTTCATTCTCTTTTTCGTTGTCTTTCTAAAATATGTCAATATAAGCCTCTTTCTCATTAACACACTATGAAACTGCATCTGCATATATATATATATATATATATATATATATATGTGTGTGTGTGTGTGTGTGTGTGTGTGTGTGTGCGCGTGCGTGTGTGTGTGCGTGTGTGCGCGCGCGCGTGTGCGCGCGCACATACGTCTTTCAGTGTGTGTGTGTACCTCCAATTTCAATGACTTTCTTGTATCTACTTTAGCCCGTCAGTTCATCGCCACCGCATTTTCATCGGTAATCTTTTCTCCCCACCCGAATCCGCCGACAGCCCCGAACTAGTAACGGTCATTCTTGCCGGGTTTGAGGTAACGGAGAGCGTGGCACTGGTGAAGGGTGGCTTTGGTTTTCTCCTCGGCTGACAACTACCAAGGGAAATCAGAGAAATGAATCCGACACTGAGAGAAAAGGACGCTCAACAATCAGCATAATTGGTAAAATGTAAAGATCCAACGCCAAGAGCTCACTCGTGAGTGAGAGGGCCGGGGTTTGTGGAGCTGTGCACTCTGTCTGACTGTCTGGTTAGTTGTATAGTGGAGGTTTAGGTTTGTAGGAGTAAAGGACATGGGGGTCTGCACACGGTGGGCTGGTAGGTTAGAACATAGCCCTGTAAAAGAAAAGAGGTTTTATGCGGTTATAATAGAGGTGATGGTGGAAGAGGAGGAGGAGAAGGACGGAAGGTGGATTCCTATGGGTTTTTTTTAAGAAGTTGGACCTACGATGATAATGACCTTTGTCGTATTGGTATTTACAATCGTAGTGATGATGGCGACAGACGGAGTTGGGTCTATCAGTGGTCGCCATATCATATCAGGTTTGGGTAACAATTGCGAGTTGTACTAATTGTGTGGGTGGTTTCCGGGTATTATTCTCAGGGACTTAAGCACTGAGATAATAGAACTCCAGAAGGCGCTTATTCAGGAAATGGTTTTAAAGACCTACTCTCTGGTAGAATAAAAGTTACTGAATAACACTTACAAGGAGAAACCGTGGCTCAGTAAAGAATGACAAGCGTTTTCAAACGTTTGACAATGGTTTGAGCCAGATAAGAAATAGTAGCAAAAAACGAAAGGATGCGTTAATTATTATAATAATTAATTAATTGTAATAATAATTAATTTATCAACATGAAGATATGGCAACCACAGGCATAAGGATTTGACATTTAAATTAGATAGATAGTTAGGAACAGATTGTGATAGATAGATAGATAGATAGATAGATAGATAGATAGATAGATAGATAGATAGATAGATATGAACACATTGAAATAGATAGATAGATAGATAGATAGATAGATAGATAGATAGATAGATGAGATTAGATAGATAGATAGATAGATAGATAGATATAAACAGACTGAGATAGATAGATAGATAGATAGATAGATATGAACAGATTAAGATAGATAGATAGATAGATAGATAGATAGATAGATAGCTATGAACAGATTGAGATAGATAGATAGATAGATAGATAGATATAAACAGACTGAGATAGATAGATAGATAGATAGATAGATAGATAGATAGATAGATAGATAGATAGATAGAACAGATTAGATAGATAGATAGATAGATAGATAGATAGATAGATAGATAGATAGATAGATAGATAGATAGATTAGATAGATAGATAGATAGATAGATAGATAGATAGATATGAACAGATTAGATAGATAGATAGATAGATAGATAGATAGATAGATAGATAGATAGATAGGAACAGACTAGATAGATAGATAGATAGATAGATAGATAGATAGATAGATAGATAGAACAGATTGATAGATAGATAGATAGATAGATAGATAGATAGATAGATAGATAGATAGATAGATAGGAACAGACTGTGATAGATAGATAGATAGATAGATAGATAGATAGATAGATATGAACAGATTAAAATAGATAGATAGATAGATATGAACAGATTAAGATAGATAGATAGATAGATAGATAGATAGATAGATAGATATGAACAGATTGAGATAGATAGATAGATAGATAGATAGATAGATAGATAGATAGATAGATAGATAGGTATGAACAGATTGAGATAGATAGATAGATAGATAGATAGATAGATAGATAGATAGATATGAACAGATTGAGATAGATAGATAGATAGATAGATAGATAGATAGGACAGACTGTGATAGATAGATAGATAGATAGATAGATAGATAGATAGATAGATAGATAGATAGATAGACAGACAGATGTGATAGATAGATAGATAGATAGATAGATAGATAGATAGATAGATAGATAGATAGGAACAGACTGTGATAGATAGATAGATAGATAGATAGATAGATAGATAGATATGAACAGATTAAGATAGATAGATAGATACATAGGAACAGACTGAGATAGATAGATAGATAGAAGCCTTTAGTTTTGTATTAAAAAATATATTACTGGTAATAATTTTCCCTTTAAAAATGTATTATGGCTATAATTTGTTTTTCCTTCAAAAATGTACACTACCGGCCATAATTATTAGGCAACCCCAGTTTTTTTTAAAAGAAATGATGTATTTCATATTATTTTTAGTGGGTAATTCTAAATGAAAACAGAATGGTTCTTTTGTTATTATTACTTAGCAAAATTTTACAAGACCAGGAAGCAAAGATGAACTCGTCCGAATTACCCTGAATTTTCTTTATTCTTTTATTTATTAAACTGCAATGTAGGTAATTTTAAATATTTATAAATTCATTTGATGCATATGTAATAGTATGAAATACTTCAATTTTTTTTAAACACTGGGGTGGCCTAATAATTTTGGCCGGTAGTGTATACATATATATATATATATAGCAAATCTACAGGGTGCGATAGGTAAATTGTCGCTATTTGCCTTGTAAAATTTTGCAATGTAATGATAATAAAAAAAAATCATTCTATTTTCAATTACAATTATTCACTTGACAATAAATACTAGAAAATATTAAGAAATACATAATTTTTTAAAACACTGTCGTGGCCTAATAATTATGGCCGGTAGTATATATCTTACTATAAAAGTCTATTTTTATGTATATACTTCATAAAGGTCCGTTTTTATACTTTCATAGCGTTTTGTCCCCAGTTTGGAGGGTTAACTATTTACCCATAGCTGGGACCCTAACAGATACTATCACTTCGTGTCAGGGTATATCTGGGAACAACAGCAACTAAGAGGTGGCTCCATGCTCCTCACAACCTCCCAATCAGAGGACTTGTTGCTTGATATACGTTGTGTCGTGGACCCGGTTAAGAGTCCAGCAAGAAATAATGTAACAACCAAGATAGGAAATAACGATATATATATATATATATATATATATATATATATATATATATATATATACACAGCATTCATGGAACTCTGTTAGTAGAACGAATATATACGGGTTAGGTAGTAATACAGTAATTCAGGACTCACAATGGTTGTACGGTAGCAGTCTTGGCTATCTCTGTCTGTCGCTGTCCGCTGATCTGCTTATGCTAATCTCCGGTGATTCTCTCACTCTCTCTCTGACCGATATTCTCTATTCTATTGTCTTTCTTTCTTTCTTTATTTATTTATTTCTTTATTTCTGTCTTTCTTTCTTTCTTTCTTTTATTACATTCTTTACCTTTTTCTTTTTTTAGCTTTCCTTCTTTCGAGTCTTTTTCGTATTTTAATTCTGTTTCTTTCTTTCTTTCTTTTATCACATTCTTTGGCTCTTTCTTTTTTTAATTTTCCTTCTTTCAAATCATTTTCGTACTTTCTTTCATTCTGTTTCTTTCTTTCTTTTATCACATTCTTTGACTTTCTCTTTTTTTAATTTTCCTTCTTTCAAATCATTTTCATATTTTCTTTCATTCTGTTTCTTTCTTTTATCACATTCTTTGGCTTTCTCTTTTTTTAATTTTCCTTCTTTCAAATCATTTTCATATTTTCTTTCATTCTGTTTCTTTCTTTTATCACATTCTTTGGCTTTCTCTTTTTTTAATTTTCCTTCTTTCAAATCATTTTCGTATTTTCTTTAATTCTGTTTCTTTCTTTTATCTCTTGTGAGGGGAAGTATATGTAGTTGTAGGAAGAGCTCAGTGCGTTGAATGGGTGTTGCCACTATGACGCATTGTTACTGAGTTATCATCATTGACTTAATTTATTTTATTTTCTTGAATCTTGATATGGCCTCTTTCACATTCTACAAAAACCCTTAATTTTTCATTCTTTGATTTTCTTAACTTTTCAACTGTTTCAAATTTAAATAACCCGCGGTAATTATTTATTGCTTCAGCATTTTATAATCATTCCTTTTAATGTTAAATCATAAATTTTCATTGGCATAAACACTTGCGCATGAGTGTGTTCATATTATTAATTTGGTGCCTTTAAAACCGTTTTTGATAAGCCTTTCAAAATTAGATTCGGCATTTTTTAGCACCTATCCGATGCCATGGATATATTGTCACCATTTAATTAAGGCGCGTTGTCTGTTTTTGATTTTGTCATACGGCATGCTGTACTGCTTGGCATTCGCACCGGATGCACCAACACGATTAATTCAGAATGTTCGAATTTTAATTTGCGTATAGTGCAGAAGATTCAGAAAGAGTTGGATGAGTCTAATGGTGATTACGAAGTTACGGCAGCTCCGAATACTCCATCGGATCGTTCTGATAAGAAAAAGACACCTGAATGTTGTTGGTGAGGACCTTTGACTCAGTACAGAGGTAGTTTTGCCCTTGATCAACAGTGTGGCTACTGGAAGTATCTATGATTGTGTTATGGTGAAACACATCTATTCCTTAGATAATTAACTCTCCCTCTTATATTAATAAGAGTTAACAGGAAGTACTTGGGAAGTTTATGGGAGTCCTTTAGACTTCTATTGGAGTTCAGTAGAACTACTAGGCAGGTGATATTACTCGGCAGTTAGCGGAATACTAGGGAGTCAGCTTTCAGTGGAAGATTGCTAAGTTCCTAATATTTTAGGTACGTTAAGTTAACTAGCAACCGACATAGCACGATTATAATCTTTAGTGCGAAAAATACTCCACAACAGTATGGCAACAGGTCTCTGCACCATGCCAAAAAACAGGAGAACTCAGTCATGACAGTCAGATAATTTATGTGACTACATCATTCATTACATCTGGAGACGTAACTTTCCAGACTGTAGCCACCTTGATTATTATGTGTGGGCAGAGTTGAGCGAGAGACTAGCAAACTCCGTGTAACACCGAAGATGAACTGACGGCAAGCGTTTATCATATTAAACAAGGAGATTATCGAGAAGATTATCGAGAAGATTATCCAGAAGATTATCGAGAAGATTTGCAGGATATTCTGAAGGCGTCTGAAGATCGTGGTTGATGTTAATGGCGATTTTATGGAATAGATTTTTTGGCAATTTTGGTTAGTATACCTGTTAAAATCTGATGATATATATATATATATATATATATATATATATATATATATATATACAAAAAAAAATCTAAAGCGAGCCAAAACCTACCACGGTTTCACACTACGGATCGTCAGGGCAAAGGCTCTTTGCCCTGACGATCCGTAGTGTGAAACCGGGTAGGTTTTGGCTCGCTTTAGATTTTTTTTGTGTGTCTTTGCTCTACATTTGTATATCTTTTTTTGTACTTTGTATCGAGCTCTTTTTCTTGTAGTTGGTTCCGTTTGGGTTTTTTTTTCTTTACTGCGGAGTATTGAATGTTTTGTTCTTGTTCCGCGGATTTCTTTTTTTCTCCCCATTTATCCGATGCCTCAGTGCACCGGATGGTAACGGAATTAGGTTCTGTTTCTTAGTGGTTTTTTTAAGGTTTATTTTAGTATAAATTTACGGCCTACATACTTACAGAGTCTATTTAGTTATTATTTTGATTTATATATATATATATATATATATATATATATATATATATATATATGTGTGTGTGTGTGTGTGTGTGTGTGTGTTTATACATGCAAATACAAACATACTAGCAGTATAGACCAGCGTTTTTCGGGTGTGATGAAAGCTTTAAAACTAATCCATGATCCTGGAGATCAGACTCTGCCTAAATAATATTTGAAATAATAAAATAACTGCGACAATTTACCAATCGCACCTAGTGTGTATATATATATATATATATATATATATATATATATATATATATATATATATATACTAGCAGTATAGCCCGGCGTTGCTCGGGTGTAATGAAAGCTTTAAAACATGGTCCTGGAGTTCAGACTCTTTGGACGTTGGCACGAAAGACTAAAAAACAATAGTTGTTTCCAGTTAAAGCGAAACCGTAGACTGAAAGAAAAATGAATGGATGTAAGTCAAATTTTGATTTCCTGGTATCGATATCAAATAAGTTTTTTTCGTTGTAAACTAAATTTTGAAGGCTAAATAAGTCCTCTGAGTAAATGGTATCATGGCTGAGACTAAGAACTATAATTATACCTACTTAGAGTCAAACCCGAAGCAAAAACTAAAATAAAAGGGCTGAAAAAATACAGACATATAGGCAGATAAACAGACACACGCACAAACATCTTGTCTTTTATATATATATATATATATATATTATCGATTTTCTGCACAATTGTAAGAACTGCAACCTTGAAACTTCTGAATCTCATTTCTTATGTCTTTGTCTATGAGTGTATGAAATTTGATTAAAATCGAACCACTCCTTCTATAACCCGATTTTTTCGATTATCGATTTTCGATATTTATCGTTGCAAAGTAAGAGAATGATATACCCCAGTGATTGTAATAAAGGATTCGGTTCGAAGTTCCTAGCACCTAAAATAGGCCGGTGTGTACAACGGCCGAAACGTCGTACAAATGGTAACAAAGATGAGGATAATAGTCCGAATAGTGTAAATACTGAAAACACACACACACACACACACACACACACACACACACACACACACACACACACACACACACGAAATATTCACTACTCACTTGCTACCCAGATTTCAACCATATTCGGCTCATCCGGATGTAAAGTTACACTGTATTTCTTTACACGTTTTTTCTTCGTGTCATCAGAAATTATGAAGGACTTATAATTTTTCTGTCTATAATACTCTTGTGGCCTGGTGCGGGGCCAGAAAATAAAGACACAAAGGAACAGAGTTAAACAAATATATTAACAAATAACAGTAGTACAAACCATATACAAAACGAGAAGGTCAGCAGCGTAACCGTTTGGTCTGGTTGTCTGCTGAAATAGACTTCTCCACAAAGCAGAAACTGATGCTTATTTATAGGTGAAAGAGTTCTTGCGCACATTGGCAAATTCTTCTTCTTCATGTGCCGTGTCTCTTCAGAACGTAGGCGATCATGGCCCTCCATTTGGCTCTGTCTTTTGTCGCTTTCAACATTTTTACTCTTGGTATCTTTTCAAAACCCCGCGCCGTCATCCATTTGTTCAAGCTTAACAAGTACGTCCCGCGCTGCTTTCCCTTGTCTCTATCCGACCTGTGAGTATAAAATTCTCCATGCCCTCCTTCCTCATTACGTGTCCCAGGAACCTCATTTGTCTCTTCCTGATATTAAGTAAGAGTTTTCTTCGCCTTTGCATCCTTTCCAACACCTCATCTTTTCACACGTGCTCCATGCATGACATCCTCAACATCCTTCTGTAAAACCACATTTCTACTGCCTTAAGCCACTCTTTCATCCTTGATCAGATCGTTCAACATTCACTTTCATACAGAAGGGCAGACATCACATAGCAATACAGCACTCTTTTCTTTGTTTCTATTGAGATTTTTCCTGTCTTTCAGTACTCTGGCTAGCTTCTGAAGGGCGTCTTTGGCCATGCCAATGCATCTTTGGATCTCCATGTTGCACTGTCAGTCCTCTGTCATAAAAAATTCCCAGGTATTTGAGTTTTTACTTGTTTATTTTCTCCGGCTTGTAGTTGGCAAATTGCGCTCCACCTTTTGCTGATTACCATACATTCAGATTTTTTTGTCGTTTATGCATAGTCCTTTCTTCTCACTTTCTTTTGCTACCTTCTGTAGAAGGTTCTGCACCGTGTCATCCACGTATCTGGTTTTGGTGAGATTATGGCCACCGATGACGAATCTCGGCAAGACTTTTATTTCTCTCATATTTGCTTCGCTGTACAGATTGAAAAGGTCCGGTGAGAAAACACATCCTTGTCTTACGCCCCTTTCTATTTCTGCATACCTGCTGAGTTCGCTTCCTATCCGTACACAAACGGTTTGCTGCCAATATAGATTCTTGATTATCCTAACGTCTTTTCCGAAAATGTCGAGGTTGTCGAGCATCTCTATCAAGTAATTGTGTGGTATTTTATCGAACGCATCCACGTAGTCTTTAAAGCGCAGATGAAGGCCCTTCTTCATTTGTATTGCTCGTTCAGATAGCATCCTGAGCATGAATATCACAGTCGTCGATTCTGTATTGTTAACGAAGCCACATTGTTATTGTCCTATCTACTAACTTCTACTCCAACAGTTTCTTTCCTCGCACTTCCCGACTGTGGAATTCTCTTCCAAACGATTGCTTCCCTGACGGCTACAATCTCCAGGAGTTTAAATGTAAAGTCAATAGACAACTCCTAACACACTAACCTGCTCCCATTCTATCAAGCACTCTTCCCATCTGCCTAACCCTTATCCTCGCTATCCTTACTCATCTGTCACCTTCCTCCTGACATTCCCTATGTTTAACCACTCCTTCTCTTTACCTTCCCCTATGTAGCCCCATGCGCAATAGTGGCAGTGGAATGCCTTGCTTGGGGTGAGATGATTAAAAAAAAAAATCTTGGTCTTTTTTGCTCGTTCTGTTTATCAGAATTCGGGTGATGAGTTTAGTTATGTGGCTCATTAACCTGATTGTTCGGTGGAGTTCACATTCCTTTACTTTAACAAATAATAACAGATTTTGCCACTTCCCTCTGTTGTCTTTTCAGTTTTATTGATTGACTATTTCCATGAAGAGTTTATAATGCTAAGCCATCAAATCCACCTAATCCGTGAATGGCATAAAATCAATAAGATTTTTTCCGTTGTTGGCGGCTTTACGCGGTCGAAATCGACAAAACTCCGCTGCGTTACAACCCGATATTTTCACAGATTCTGCTCCGAGCAGCGTAGCTCCTTGGTGCGCCCCCTACAGGAATTTACTCGAGATACTAGACTAACAACCTGATGCCACTCATTTACTGTGAAAACAACCAAGTGTAACCGCCACTTCTAATCCAAGTGTTTCTTTTCTCGCACTTCCTGCCTGTGAATCTTGTTTCCGTTTTCTTGTTTCCCTGATAACTACAATCTCCAAGAGTTTAAATGCAACGTCAAGTATCAGCTCTTATCCTCTTTGATTACCATCCTTCTTCTCAGTTTACACTTTGCTTTCACGCAGCTCTCTTTGCACCAATGTACCCATCCTTTTCTTACCCACTTTGCTCTCACTCAACTCTCTTCACGTCAATGCACCATCCTTTTCTTACCCACTTTGCTCTCACGCAGCTCTCTTCACGTCAATGCACCATCCTTTTCTTACCCACTTTGCTCTCACGCAACTCTCTTCACACCAATGTACCGGTCCTTTTCTTTACCCATTTTGCTCTCACGCAGCTCTCTTCACGCCAATGTACCCGTCCTTTTCTTACCCACTTTGCTCTCACGCAGCTCTCTTCACGTCAATGCACCATCCTTTTCTTACCCACTTTGCTCTCACGCAACTCTCTTCACACCAATGTACCGGTCCTTTTCTTACCCATTATTCTACACTTCTTGTGACCTGTTCTCTTCCCTTTCTTCACTCTCGTATTATGTAACTTCCTGCGCATCAGTGCCAGTTCTGTCTTGCTTGGGTTGACACGATAAAAAAAAAGATATGTTTATGACCATAAAACATTATCGCAGCATTCAACAATAATTATTAGGTAATTCAACACTTAAATGGCGTAAAAGAACTGTTATTCCTTGGATGGCATAAAATCATTAAGAAATTGTTAGATATGTTCATTACAATAAAACATTATTACAACATTCAACAGTGAAAAAAATAGGTTTGTTTGTTTAGTTTTGTTGTTTGTTTTACCAGCATATCTACCCTTTTGGATCATATCTACCCTTTTGGATCATATCTACCCTTTTGGATCATATCTACCCTTTTCGGTCATTTAATGCTGAAGAATTTGTCTGGTTTTTGTTTACTTCTTGTTGATCTTTTCTGAGTCTATTGCTATCGAGATATAAGTAGAGGAGTCGTGATTTGATGTGTGATGGTTATATGCTATCTTCTTTTGCAACTATCTTTTGTTAGATAATTTTGTTGCTTTTAGAAATTTAGCTGAGGTTCCCGGGACATGCAACGAGGAAGGCGGGCTTGGAGAACCTGATACTAACAGGCCAAATAGAGGGGAAAAGTGACAGGAGAAAGCAGTGGATAAAATATTTGAAGGACCTGATCAGGTGGATGACGGAACGAGGGTTGCATGATGCAACAGGAGAAAGCGTGCTTAGAGCCACCAGGGACAGGAAGATGTGAAAAGCCATGATCGCCTACGTCCTGAAAGGACATGGCACATAAAAGAAGAATGCTGAATAATTTGTCTGGTTTTTATTTACTGCTTGTTGATCTTTTGTGAGTCTATTGCTGTCGAAATATAAGTAGAGGAGTCGTGATTTGATGTGTGATGGTTATATGCTATCTTCTTTTGCAACTATCTTTTGTTAGATAACTTTGTTGCTTTTAGACATTCTAAAAGGTCATTTGGATCAGCTTTGTTTAAAATGTCTTTCAGATTGTTTTCTTGATAGTATTTTAATCGCATTTGTTCAAGATCTATGCAGCTTGTTAGTATCTGTTTCACTGTGTAGAGCACCTGACATGGAATGCAAATTGGTGCCTCCTCACCTTTTAGTAGGTGTGAATGGGTGACAGCGGTCTGGCCTATTTGAAGTCTAGTCATTACTATTTCTTCTCTTCTTGATATTTTTCTATTGGAAATTTTAAATTCTATCCTTTCTTTGAGGATGAGTTTAATTTTGTAGTGTTTGTTATTTTTGCAGAAGTTCCACAACTCTTGCCATTTGGTCTTAATAAAGTTGTTGATTAGAGGTTTTGTTAATCTGTGTGGGGTACTTTTATATCACTAATGTTGATGTTTAATGATCTTTTAGCTGCTATGTCTACTTTTTCGTTTCCTCTGAGACCAAAGTGGCTGGGAATCCAGCATAAAGTAATGTTTTTGTTTTGGGTGATGAGGTTGATTCTTTGTAGGAGATTGATGATCAGAGGGTTATTTAGATTTTGGGTGTTTAGTGCCATTAGCACTGATAATGAGTCTGAAAGTTTGGTTAAGTTTGGGGATGAGGTCCAAAGCTAAGTTTATGGCTTTAGCTTTAGTACTGAAAATTGATGTATTGTCTGGTAGGTGTTTTTGGAGTGTGATGTCTTCCTAAAAGAAAAATAGGTAACAGCAAGCGAGAAGTAAAAGCTGAAAAGAACGTACTGTTTACGTATCGCTGGCACTTGAATTTCTAAACTGTCGAGGCAGTTTATGCTTGACGGACATCCAGAGTTTACCGACGTTTCGAGTATGGATGGTGTCATCATCAGGATCCTCAAAAAAAGTGCTGAATAATAACAACCTCATTGGAGTCAATCAGGTGGTTGATTTCCTCGATTCCAGTATAAGCGGCCTAACCATCAGAAACAATATGGCTTACAGACTGAAGAAACAGTACAAGCGTCTCTTTCCAAGTCTCTGCGCTCGGATCAGACACCTGGGCGAAAAAGACACGTTCTTGAATCCTGCTCGATATCGTCGCATACCCTAAAGCCTGAGTGACATGAGCCACGATGAAAAAACTATTTAAAATATATAAAGTGACTGTTGATTTTAAAGTTTAAGTGAAGCTGAACTTTTGTATTATTTTACACTGTTCATGTGAAGGATCCAAAAATTAGTTAAAAAATCAGTTTTTGTGCCTGTCTTTGATTAGCAGACATGTTTCTCGTTGTTATGTATGTATTTTGTTTGCTTTTCTCTTTTTAGTCAATGTTTCTTTATAGTCTGAATCTTGTCTCTGTTTAAAAAGTTTAAATATTATCTTGCTCATCAATTTCATTTTCTTGCCTGTTATCCTTTTAACTGGCTTAAAATCCATTTTAGGTTTTCTTTTGATCTATTTGTGTCAATGTTACAATTTCTTAATCCTTATCTAATTGTTGTTGCGAAGTGAATATTGGTTCGGAAACAAAACAAAAAAAAAAGATGAGCCAAGTTCGACTTCTAGTTGTAATTTAAATATTTTTCTAAGTTGTTGGAGCAACTATAACTGAGTTTTATTATATTTCTATTGAAAATTTTGCTTAAAGGGTTATTTTCGGGGAAAGGTTTATATATTAGCTGAAGAAATTTATGTCCCGGTTTCAAATTAACTACTTGATTAAATGGAGGGTTATACCATATGATTTTCCTGTTTCCATTTTTTTTATTTTTAGGCTACTAAATTTTTTCCACAAAGTTGATCTCAGAAGATTGATAACGGCTGTCTAAGAAATTTAATCGTAAGTTGTTTTGTGCTTATCGAATATTTCTTTATTTGAGTATATGTTTATACGGCATTCAACTGATGAGGGAATATGTTTGATAACGGATGGTAGGTGATTAAAGCTAGGGTATATATAGATTGGGTTAGCATTATTTATCATGTAAAGTTGAAGAATGTTAGAAACTAAGTCTAATGTTATGTCTACGATTTCAACTTCTTTTATATTAGGGTTAATTACCACGATAAGACCAAAAGTTTTAAAATCTCTATGAATTAATTTTTTAAGTTTATCAACCTTACATAAATGCACTGGAAATATACTTAATTTAGTAATTAATAATAGAAAAATAATTAAATTTTATAACAATAAAATATTGAATTCATACAAAAAAAACAAAAACAACAACTCTAAAACTCATGTCAGTTTGCCCCATAATAATAACTTTTGTAATTGTAGAAACCCAAACCAATGCTCCCTACATAATAAATGCTTAACAAAATCCCTGGTATGTATGTGTTCGATTTCATTCGTGGAGAATCCTAAGGATGCTAAAATTTATATCGTAAATACTATGGACTTTTTAAAAAGCGCTTTTACAATTACCTCTTATCTTTCAATAACAAGGACAAATAAAATATGACATCACTTTCTAAATATTTTTGGGAGTGAAAAATGAAAATAAAACACCTCAAGTTAAATGGAAAATCCTCAAATAGGCTGAAACATCTAAATCGGTAAAGGAGCCATGTTTCTTTTGTATTCAAGAAAAGAAATGGAAATCATTAAATACATGAGGAGCGACATATTATAAAACCAAAGGAATGAAACCACAGCAAATCGCAAACACATTAAAGAACTAACCTTATAATCATATCAAAATTAAAAAAATCTAAAGTTCGGATCTCCAGAAACGATAAACCTTTATAGTATTAATCTTAGTACCACGATATTCACTTTTAACTCAATGATATATCTCCTTATATACTCCTGATATACTCCTTATATACTTTTACATTTAATTTTATATTTATTTCATGCTACAAATTGTGACCTAATTAAGGTTTTTCTAAAAGAATCAAAGTTGAAACTCTACAAAAAAGGAAAAAACCCTCTTAAGTTTAAATAAAAAAGCAAAAGACTTTAATAACTTCTAATTCTGAAGGATAAGATTTCACCACCTTTTCAAAAAACGTTAAAAAAAGAAAAAAAAATTGGAGCCTTATGCTTCACTAATACAGATATGTTTACCCACCAATAAATCCTCTCTTCTTCCCCCATCTACTTCTACCTCCTCCCATCCCATATACATTTTATTACTTCTTCCGCTTTGTTAAACACAAAGGCCGGGTCATCAAAGGCTGTAAATGACAATAATTTTCTGCTGTTAAAACTGGCGCCTGCCTCTAACAAGCAACATTTTTTCACTATTGAACAGGTGAAGAGACTCATCCCTTGTTCCCTGTTTAGGATGTAGTTTCCGGCTTTCTCTTTTCCAATCTTTTCACTCTTTTCTTTTTTTTTTTTTCAATTGGAGTAGATAGACTAAACTATCGCTCGGTTCACACTCCACCCACCTCTATTGAACAGGTGAAGAGGCTCACCCCTTGTTCCCTCTTTAGGATGTGGTTTCCGGCTTTTTCTTTTCCAATCTTTTCACTCTTTCCTTTTTTCTTTTTTTATTTTCAGTTGGAGTAGGTAGACTAAACTATCACCCGGTTCACACTCCACCAGCCACTACTGAACAGGCGAAGAGGCTCATCCCTTGTTCTCTGTTTAGGATGTGGTTTCCGGCTTTCTCTTTTCCAATCTTTTCACCCTTTCTTTTTTTTTTTTAATTTTCAGTTGGAGTAGATAGACTAAACTATCGCCGGGTTCACACTCCACCCACGTTTCTTTGTACATAGGAAGAGGCCCATCCCTTGTTCCCTGTCCAGGATGTGGTTTCCGGCTTTCTCTTTTCCAATCTTTTCACTCTTACGTAGCCCCCTGCCCATCAGTGACGTTACCGCCTTGCTCGGGATCATATGATTAAAAAAAAATGTCCCTGAAACACCTCCCTCCTCTCCCGTTTTCACTTTTGTTCAATGTCTATTCTACAACACCCAATTCTGATCTATCATTTTCTCTATCCACTCCCCTCTCACAAAATTTACCATTAGAAGGAAACGAATTTTCCATCTCCCTTTAAAAGTAGAGTTTACTACCTGATGAGACATTGTCCTTTTAATGTCGAAACACAATGTACACTTTGTAGTGGATTCTAACTTGTGCATGTTCTAAAACTAAAATGACACACATGCCGAATGGCACACATTTTTGTCACAAAAATTTATCATAAATAATCAGGCCGGTAGAAATAAATATATAATACTGTTTGATTATAAACAGAATATCTACTTAAATACGACTATAGATAAAAAATGATGTTCAAACAAATCATTTCAAATTGTCGGTTGTTTATAACCAAGTTTCGTTAATCTTCGTTAATTTCCGTAACATGATGATTATCGTAAATAATCAGGCCGGTAGAAATAAATATGTAATAGTGTTTGATTATAAACACAATATCTACTTAAATACGAGTATCGATCAAAAATAATGTTCAAACAAATCATTTCATACAGAGGTAGAATCTCCGACTGACACCAATTTGGTCGGGTTTTAATCCTGGGTAAAAAGCAATCGGATGTTTAAACGTACTGATGAGCTGTGATACAGCGAAACAGATCTGTCTGCGGATGACTATTTACGCTCTCACACCCTGATTGAGCACTCTGGAAGAATAGTAGACTTTGAAAAACAGTAGCTACTCTAGCATCTACGCATCGTTCATTCAGCAATGAATGAGAACACTCTCAGCTATTGGGCGTTTAGAATGATAATATACACGCTAAAAGGTCTGCCCCCTTCTACCTAGAGCCCATAGCTCAGAGGTAGAATCACCGACTGATGCCAATTCGGTCGGGTTTCAATCCTGGGTAAAAAGCAATCGGATGTCTAACCGTACTGATGAGCTGTGATATAGCGAAACAGATCAGTATATATATATATATATATATAGTCTAACAATTCCGTTTACGCATGAAAATGACTGCCGACTTTTATATTTCCATACGATGTATCTCTGATATTGAACGCTTTAACTCATAAATATAGCATTTGAAACTATATATATATATATATATATATATATATAGGCAATTAATTTGTAGAAACTTGTCATTTAGCTGAGCAGTGTTATTTCAGTCATGAGCGTTTGGTCATGAATTTCGTGGGACTCTTATCGTATTGTCTTCACTCTTCAGGGTCATTTGTTTTTTCTCTGACATATATATATATATATATGGGGGGGGTGGAATGTGCGTTTGCGTGTGTGTGCGAGTTTGCATCGGATTAAAATATAGCAAGATATGCGATATTTATGGGTTAAATGCTCCATACACACACACACACACACACACACACACACACACACACATATATATATATATATACTCTATTCATTAGATTGTCATTCGGCAGGATTCGAACCTGCGAACCCTTTCCACAGATATATATATAGCCATATATATATATATGTGTGTATGTGTGTGTGGATGTGTGGATGTGTGTGGGTGTGTGGATGTGTGTGGGTATGTGTATCACGACAACTATGCAATGATTAATAGAATGATATTAAAGATGCAGGCTATCATGAAAAATTTTAAACTTTGATGTAAAGAAATATCAGATAAAAAAACATGCATTTTCATTCTTTAGAAATTGCTTTGTTTACGTTTGAAACTGAGCCGATACTTTTCCTTTTGTCGAGAACAACTGAACGAGGAGGTATGCATTCAAAAGAAGTAAATAAGAGTTTGCTGAAATGTGGCCGTCTCCGTGGCTGAGTGGTTTAAAGCACGTCAGATTGAATGTTGGTTTTTCTATAATTGAGGGAATCGCAGGTTCATTTCTTTAGGGAGGGCATAAATTCTATTTTCAGTTTTCTCGAGCGTGGGGCCAGATAGACTTAATACATACTGGTTTCTAAATAAAAAAAAGGTGAAACCTATTTCAAACAGGCACACCCAATAAAAATAACGTTTGCAATAATTATAATGTCAGATTAAAATACTGATATTAATTCTGTATATATCAGTCAGTCGCTTCAATGCCATACGTAATTCACACATGGGCTGACTGGACTGTATATATACACATAAATTATTTTCTACATACCCTAACGCACATACACACATACTTATATATATATATATATATATATATATACTACCGGCCATAATTATTAGGCCTCCCCTGTTTTTTAAAAGAAATGATGTATTTCCTACTATTTTTAGTATTTATTGCCATGTAGATAATTCTAAAGGAAAATAGAATGGTCCTTTTTTAATACTGCGCAATAATATGCGCATCTGTGGTGATACCGAGCAAAAGCGATGGACCGGATGTTTGCGCTTTCACGGCCAAAAAGCAAATCACCAAAAGTCGTCGCTGCGCTGCCGGCTTCGCGCAGATGTTCCAGTTGAAAACTAAAAATTAATTAAATATTAAATTTCCAGTTCGCGAGCCTACGCGAATTTTATTTATCAGCCAATGGGAAGCACAGAGTCAAATACAAGTGGGAAATCCCAAATGAGCTGCTGTGATCCAAAAAGAAGATATAAAAAGCGGATACAGAAAGCATCGACAGGCAGATCGACTCGAGGAGAAGAGAGTAATTAGTATCTCCCTTGACCGAAGTCAAGCGGCTTACTACGCTCGCCTCCCTTACCTCTTTCCTTCTTCCCTGACTCAAAAACTACTTACTGACCTAAGGAGCGAATACATCAAAGACATTCCTTAGTTACACGCCCCCAAATTCCTCAGCATTAATTCTCTTTCAGCATTTTATTGCCATGAGCATTTTAACCTCCGTTGGACCTACACTTCATGTATTACTTCAATTGTAAAAACATTAATTGATATGTGTTATCTATAAAATGTTATCTTTCAACTCGATTTGCTTTTCTTGGTTTATAACCTTTGTTTATGACTTATAGTGGGTTCTCTACAACAAGGCCAAATTCCATTAACCTGCAACAATATACAACTACCCATCACTAGAACGGACTCTCCACTACTAACAGAAAAGAATAGATAAGCAACCTACTATACATCAAATGAACTGTTCTAGTGTTCAGTGCTCTCTTCCCCATGCTGGTCTCTTCTTCTTATTGGCTGACCGAAGCAAAGGCTTCCTGGCTGCCTTGTAAAACTTTGCAAAGTGATAATAACAAAAGACCATTTTATTTTCATTCTTTATTCTCCTAGTTCGCATGCGGTTGCACACACAGACACAGTTATATATGTTGATATACACATATCTATAAACATGTTTTGTTCCTATATATATATATATATATATATATATATATATATATATATATATATATATAAGTGTGTGTGTGACTTGTATGTGTACATGTGTAGGTTTTTTACATTACTAAAATTATAGTGTATAATAACTGTACCGTTGACCGAAAAATTTACCTACATCTTTGTATTATTATTATTATTGTATTGCTAACCTAATGATTAGTATAATTTTGATTACAGAGTGGTGTGGTCGTAATTATGATAAAAAGGACTGATTAACTATTATATGTTAATTTTTTTTATTTTTTTTATTTTTTTAAAATTCCAATTTCTTATTTCTTATTCTTTCTTATCTTATTTTTAAACTAAATTTAAATAGAATAATTAGGGATACCCTTCAATTAAATTTTAAATTTTTTTTTAACTTTATATTGTATTATATTTGTTTTGTTGATTGTATAGTTAGTATAATTTTGATTATATAGTGGTGTGATGGTATTTGTGATTACAACTGATTGATTAACTATTATCTGTTAAATATTTTTTAATTTTTAAACCCCAATTTCTTATCCTTCCACCGTTAATATATTATATTGATCTTTTTAATTTTATTTTCATTTTCTCCTATCATCTGTTCCTTCTAATTTAAATTTATTCCGCTCTTCTTTCTTCTTTTCCCTTTTTCGTTTACGCTTTAAGATACTTACCCTTTCTTTTTAACGCTATCTCCCTTCCTCTCTCTCTCTCGCACCTAACCCACTTCCTTTACGTTTCAAATCTACGTGTCAGCAGTCTAACTGACTTGCATAATGTATTTTTAAGTTTAAGTTGACATCCGCTCTTACGCGTGCTCTTTGATCATATGTTGCGTATATATTTACTTATGTATGAATATGTGTGTGTATTCGCCGAACTGATGTAATGGTGTATTTTTTCTTAAATTTTCTCTTTTAAGGGATCGATCTTTATTTTTATTTTTTATTCCGTTTTTTTTTAGGCCTTTGTGAATTTAATTCATGTAAAATCTTCTTTACAATAATGACGGAAGCTGATGATGGTTTGCTTTAATTTTTTCTTATATCTAAACGTATTTATAAATGGAACCATATCTCTGTGTGTATGTATGTGTGCGTGTGTGTGTCCGTTACCTATAGACTCCGAAACGGCTGAACCGATTTTCTTGAAAATTTACACAGTTGTACTATAAGCGTCTACGAGTGTTCTTAGTTAGGTTTTGTGTCGATGTACCCCCAATAAATATCGAAAATCGATAATCGAAAAAATCGGATTATAGAAGGAGTGGTCCGATTTTAACCAAATTTGATATACTCATAGACAAAGGCATAACAAAAAATATTCAAAAGTTTCAACATTTCATTTCTTACAATATTACAGAAAATCGATAATATATATATATATATATATATATATATATATATATATATATATATATATATATATTATCGATTATATATATATATATAAAAGTCAAGATATTTGTGTGTGTGTCTGTTTATCTGCCTGTATGTCTGTATTTTTTCAGCCCTTTTATTTTAGTTTTTGCTTCGGGTTTGCTTCTAAGTAGGTATAATTGTAGTTCTTAGTCTCAGGCATAATACCATTTACTCAGAGGACTTATTTAGTCTTCAAAATTCAGTTTACGACGAAAAAAGTCTTACTTGATATCGATACCAGGAAATCAAAATTTGACTTACATCCATTCATTTTTCTTTCAGTCTACGGTTTCGCTTTAACTGGAAACAGCTATTGCTTTTTAGTCTTTCGTGACAAAGTCCAAAAAGTCTGAGCTCCAGGACCATGGATTAGTTTTAAAGCTTTCATTACACCCGAGCAACGCCGGGCTATACTGCTTGTATATATATATATATATGTATATATATATATATATATATATACTACGTGGGATTGGTAAATTGTCGCAAATATTTTATTATTTCAAATATTATTTAGGCAGAGTCTAAGCTTCAGGACCATGGATTAGTGTTAAAGCTTTCATTACACCCGAGCAACACCGGGCTATACTGCTAGTATATATATATATGTATATATATATATATATATATATATATATATATATATAAGTAATTATTCTTTAACGTTTTATTTTCATTTTCTTTCTATTTCTTCGAGATAAAAAAAACACGGAGCTGTATAACAAATCCTACCTTTGAGAACAAATAAAGTGCTAGTCTCCTTCTCTTAAATCTTCCGAGTGATTGATGGGAACTGACTGTAAGCAGATGGTAACCGAAAAGAGACAGCAAAACCCTGGGGAGTAGAACCATACTTTGTTCTCTTCGCAGGATATGCTAACAACACTAAAACAAACTCCCCACCCCTCCAAAAAAAAAAAAAAAAAAGATTAATAAAAGAAATGCGAGTAAAGGACGCCAAGTTTCCCACATAACCCTCACCTTGTCGGTTGATCCAATATGTCTACAAAGCCCTTGCGCAGTTGAGGTTTTTTACATAAGATATAAACATTCGCCATAATGCAAACGAAAGCAAGTTTAGTCGATTTACTTCGGCTCTTAACTGCTGTGCAATGAATGGAACGGTCACCCAGCTTTGAATTCGTAAAATCAGAAGGGCGCTTTGATATGGTGTAATGGTTCGAAAACTTATCTGGCTAGAACAGTTACAAATGACAAGTGAGTTAGATCCTTACTGGGTGCCTCATGCATCTAAACTATTCTTCGGAAATCACCATTTGTGAGTTCGATCCTCAGTCAGTTAAGTGCCATACGTTTTGCACGCTTTGAGCGATCATGTCTCGAAAGAGACATGACTGACTTGGCAGAAGATTATCCCGCAGTAGGTTGCCATTGCTTTCTGCGGTAGACTGGTTGTCAGCTAAGGCTAAAGAATCCAATCTGTCCTGTTATTTGACTCATAGCTAGAGGGGGAAGAGATGTAATATATTATTAAGTAGTAATTAGTGGGGGATCAGTTTATTACTTCATAACAATATACAACTAATCTCCCACTTTATGCCCACTAGAAGCCTTAATTATGTATGCAACTATTATATTCAGTCTGTTAGTTAAGTACCATACGTGATATACGCTTTGGGCGATCATGTCTCGAAAAAGACAATACTGACTAGGCAGAAGATTATACCGCAGTAGATTGCCATTGTTTTCTGCGGTAGACTAGTGGCCTGCTAAGGCTATAGATCGCAATCTGTGCTGTTATTTTTCTCATAGCTATAAGAGAAAGAGATGTATTATATCATTAAGTAGTAATTAGTGGGGGACCAGTTTATTACTTCATACCAATATAAAGCTGATCCTCCACTTTATGCGAAGTAGAAACCTTAATCATGTTTTCAACTATTATATTCAGTCAATCAGTTAAATGGCATACGTGATACACGCTTTGGGCGATCATGTCTCAAAATAGACATGACTGACTAGGTAGAAGATTATCCCGCAGTAGGTTGCCATTGTTTTCTGCGGTAGACTGATTGCCAGCCAAGGTTATAGAACCCAGTCTGTCCTATTATTTGACCCATAACTAGAGGGAAGAAACGGTATAATACCTTTTCTAAGGGTATTTGTGCGTAAGTGAATGCAAGGAATTCAATGGAATTCGAACTCGGCATCGCGATTTGTCGTTCCGAGTCGATATCCACTGCACCACGATCTTCAGATAATGCCTTATTCATCCGGCCTTTATATATATATATATATATATATATATATATATATATATATATATATATATATATATAAGTGTCGCCCCAAACAAGGCATTTTACTGCCACTGTTGAGCAGGGGGTTACATAGGAGGTAAGTTATGAGATAGAGTGACAGGTTACAGGGCGGTGTCAGAAAGTAGGTAAGAGAAGGATGAAAATACTGATGAGAATGGAGTGAACGGAGAAAGGAGCATGAGAGAGAGAGAGAGAGAGAGAGAGAGAGAGAGGATGCAGGTTAGTGAGATAGGGGATGACTATTGACTTTACATTTGAATTCTTGAAGATTCTAGCTGTCGGGAAAGCAAGAAAACAGGAGGGAATTCCACAGGCGGGAAGTGCGAGAGAAGAAGCTGATGAAGTAGAACTTGCGTTTACAATTTACTGGTTTCACAGTAAAAGGATGGGACCTAGTTGCTAATCTTGTTGCTCGAGCAAATTCATGTATGGTGGGTACCAGTTCATCTGAGCAGAAGCCATGAAAGTATTTGTAGAAGAGACACAGGGAAGACACAGTGAAGCCGGTTAATTGTTCGATTATAGTAAAAATGCCAATTTAGTCAGATCCTGATGAAAAAGTTGTTGTTTTTTCTCTTTTTGAAACCCAAGATGTCTTCCGGTTATATATTCTTGAAAAGGTCCTTTAAAATGAAATTGTTTTCCGGTATATCAACATCAATGGGTCATAGATTCGTATGAATAGTAAAAGTATTGTTTGTAAGAAATCAGTTAAATTTGGTCATAACACGTGACATTGAATTTGAATACATGGTTCTGTTGTCATTTCGCGCTATCACGCGGTGTGGCGTCATAGAACCGCATTGCAAATTTGCAAATTTGCAAACTGCGTTTGTTATTTTCAGTAACTATTGCCGTTGCCTAGCGGAGTTTTATGTCAACACAAAATAAAATCGTCAGTGATGGTGGATGTTATTGTATTACCGTCTTAATAACCTCTCTGAAGATGGCTCATGTGAGCCGAAAGCTTAGAACCAAATTAATAAAGAATTATCCAAATGTTGGAGAAATTTTGTCTTTATTTTCAACTGAAATTAAAGCCAAAATACGACGTTTAGAACGGCTCATGTTTAAACATAATGGACATTATGCCTCCTCAACAGGTGTTTACTCGTGCAACCAGACTGGCAACTGGGTCCCACCCATTCACAGTCAGGTTAGCCAAATGCAGACCAATTCTACTCCTGCAGCTTCTTCTCTCGCACTTCCCGCCTGTGGAACTCGATCCCGTATTCTTGCTTTCCTGACGGCTACAACCTCCAGAAATTTAAATGCAAAGTCAATACTCATCTACTAACCACTGGCCTCTAGCTCTCTCCCCTCCCCTCTATAACCTTCCCTTTCTCTCCACCTATGTATCTGTCATCGCACCTGCTTTCTATTGTTCCTTTCTAACTAGTTTGTACTTCTCACTCTTTTCTAATTAATCTTTTTACATTTATGTAACCCCCTGCACATCAGTGGCGTTTCCCCCTTGCTCGGGGTGAAATGATTAAAAAAAAAAAAAGAAAAGAAATCAGTTTGTAGATCAGGTTTCATTGATGCATTTTTGTAAAGAGGGTTTTTGTATAGAGACTGGTTTTGTTTCAGTTTATATGGGGGAAAGAAAAAATGGATTCACACCTTTTCTAAAGGTGCTTGGACATAAGTTAATTTAACTAACTTGACTGGAATTCAAACTCAGTCGTCTGATTCTCTCGTTCCTACGCACAATTCATAAAACCAGCCGCAGATACCATTTGCAGGCGTAGTTGGTGTAAGGATGTGCGGTTAGTGTTAGGGATAGTGGCTAGGAATGAGTAACCGGAAAGCAGAATTTGAGGTTTGTTTAACGACATATCAACATCTGTGAGTCATTTAATGCCAAAAATGTGGTTTTAAATTTTTTTAATGTTCAGTTATAGTGAGAAGACTGATTGAGTCAAATTTTGCTTAATTTTTTTTTTCTTAAGAAAATGGAAGATGTTTGTTTCATTTTGCTTTATGGCACATCAACCTCAATGGGTCATTTAATGCTAAGAAGATTTTTACAATAGTCAGTTGAGTCCCATACGTGATCATGAAAGAGACATGACTGAGCGGGCAGAAGATTATCCCGCAGTAGGTTACCATTGCTTTCTGCGGTAGACTAGTTGCCAGCCAAGGATATAGAACCCAATCTGTTTTGTTATTTAACCCATAACTGGAAGGAATAGATAGATTAATACCTTTCCCAAGGGTATTTGCGCGTAAGTGAATGCAATTAATTCAACTGGAATTCGAACTCGGATCCCCATTTTCTCGTTCAGAGCAGATATCCACTGCACCACAACGCGCATCCTTTTACAATAGATTTGTATGAATTGAGAGTCAGATGTGTTACTGACATTTATATATTTTTTCTTTAAAAATGTATTGTTAATAATATTTTTTCATCATAAATATATAAGTAGTCATATTGTTTCCTTGAAAAATGTATTACTGATAATATTTTTTCTACAAAAAAGTATTACAGGAATTTTCATAGTGTTTTGATCCAAGTTTTAGGGTTAACTATTTGTCCATAGTTGGGATCCTATCAGGTGCTACCACCGCAATTCAGGATAGACCTGGGAACAACAGCAATTAAGAGGGGGTTCGAAGATCCTCAAAACGTCTCGATTAGAGGCTTCGTTGCCGAATCGCCAAACTCAGGACCCCGATATAGATAATCGTTCTACCCAGGATGCCACGCTGTTTGTTTTTTTTTTTATTTTTTACTCCTCTGTGGAGGTGCTGTTGGTGTATTTTGAAGCCGCAGCCGACAGGGTGTAGAGTTGGTGTGATTCAGCATTCCTGGGTTCAATTACAAAACTATATATAAAATGGTTTCTCCTCAGTAAAAATAGAAATAAATTTAAATCTTAATTCATAAATGTGAAAATAAAAATGAAAAATATTTTTGTTCCACTTTCCTTAGTATTGTGGGGACCAACCTAGAAATGGACTCTTTCACACCTTTATAATATGGCTACCAACTCTGAGGTAGTAGCCACAGAATGAGTGAGTCAGGACGCTGCGAGAGAAAATACTCTCCAGTCCACGTTTAACTTGTATTGCGTTTTCCGAGAATATACTATTCAACCTTATATCCGAGTCCGTGTTATCTTTCTATGGCCCTTCGGTTATAACACTTAGATTTTCAAGTAGAAAAATAAGATTTAATAATTTTGAGTAACAAGACTTGTTGTACATTAGATGTAGAAGTTTTCGTTAAGGTGTAGTTTGTACGGATAAAAGGAAAAGATATCGCTTAGCTCCAGACTTGAACGGTCAATATTTAAGTGATTGGGGATATCTTTTTGGCAGTTCTTTTTCTACAGAGCTGTTGTTCACGGAAGAAGCCTCTCGAATGAAACATACTTCTGATCGATATAATAGAGAGAGAATCTGTGTGGTTATTGTTGTGGGATCTCCCCTTTCTCTATGATAATAGACTTGACTTGAGTATACATATACTCCTGCAATAGTGAGTTACGCAGAGTACAGTAAGACATGAGTTTCAGTTGGCATTTGCCTCTGCTACTATTGACACTGTAAGCCCTCCGCCTTCGGGTGGAGAGCGCTCTCTGCCCGAAGTCAGAGAGCACTAACCCAGTCGTGGTTCCGCCGAAGGGTAGAATCACGACTGCAGAAAGTCAGACATATTTTTGGCCTGGCTATATGGCCGGACCCACATTAAAAAGACCTTGTGTCACATCTCGCCTTAAGTGGGAAGGTGGGTAAATACCGTTGCAGTCGGCCTCTGCTACTATGACACTGTCAGCTCTCTGCCTTCGTGGGGAGAGCGATCTCTGCTTTCGAGCAGAGAGCACTAACCCAGTCGTGGTTCCGCCGAAGGGTAGAATCACGACTGGGGAAAGATAGACAGATATTTTTGGCCGGGCTATATGGCCGGGAAAACCCACATTAAAAAGACCTTGTGTCACATCTCGCCTTAAGTGGGAAGGTGGGTAAATACCGTACAGTAAGACATCGAGATATATCCGTAGGATACCGAAGTTTCATAGAGAATACCGCGTCAGTAGCTCTGAGCTCCACTCAGCCAGTATAGTATTACGTGGACATACTAATTTCTGCACGGCTTCAGTTCAAAAACTTATATATATATATATATAAGTTTTTGATATATATATATATATATATATATATATATATATATATATATATATATATATCCTACTAATCGTATTCCTGGATTACTAACCTGCGTGCCAGTTTGTATCTTTACGGTTTTTTTTAATCATTTCACCCCAAGCAAGGCATTCCACTAACACTAGTGCGCAGGGGGTTACAATGCCGGAAGGAGGGTGGTAGACGGATGAGGATATCGAGTTTGGGGGTTGGGTAGATGGGTAGAGTGTTTGAGGGAATGGATGCGAGTTAGTGTGATATATGTCTATTGACCTTACATTTAAACTCCTGGAGATTGTAGCTGTCGGGGAGATGCTTTTGAGGAGAAACGAGTGGGAGAAAACGTGGACTGAGGTGTTGGGGAAAACACTTACGAAAAAGGGAGAGAGAGAAAGAGAGAGATAGAGAGCAATATTTTTCTCTTAGAGAAATGATGGAAGGAGAGCTATCGGTATATGGAAGGGAATTCCACAGGCGGGAAGTGCGAGAAAAGAAGCTGTTGGAGTAGAAATTGCGGTTACATTTTACCTGTTTCACTGTAAAAGGGTGGGACCTAGTTGCTAATCTAGGATCTCTTGCAAATTCATCCCTAGAGAGCAGCAGTGATCTAAGTTCATCGGAGTAAAAGGCGTGAAAGTATTTATAGAAGAGGCACAGGGAAGCAATGCCACGCTGGTGAGAGAGTGACTGCAGCCGGTCTGCCAAGTCGATATCGATCAAATAACAGATTCTCCGTTGCATTTTATCAAGAACCCCGAGGAGAATAGCAAGGGCACCCGACCAGATGTGGTAACAGTATTCAATACACGGGCGGATGGTTGGTTTATATTTTTAAGAATAATTCTTTTTTGTCAGTGCGTGTGAGTATTACATTAAGAATTTTTTGGAAATATTTTTTTCCAGATTCTTATCAAACTGTTTACCTCATAGCTCGATGTGGGAGGTAGGTTCATGCCTTTTCCAAGGAGAGTTATTCGAAATCTAATGCAACAAAATCGGCTTTTCAAATTCTTGTCCTGGGTCACTGGCTACTGTACCACTAGCACCTCCTATGAAGTGGCATTAGAAATTCCATTATTACTTGAATATTTCAGGGACAGTGCAATGGCGTATTAATATGCCGTCGCTTTGATTACCACGAATCAAGACAAGGTATATGTAAGTTTATATTTCAGTTTGTTGTCATGTTTCAAAACCAACAAACGAACAAAGATTGACGTTTGTTTTTATATCATCTGGTTTATCCTAAGTGAAAATGGAAATAAATTTAAATCTTAACTCATGAATGTGAAAATAGAAATAAGAAAAAAATAATATACTGAAAATAAATAAAAAATCTAAATAATTCTAGCGACTTTTGGGACATCGCGTATATATATATATCTGCCCATGCCTGTCTAACAGTCAGTCTCTCCTTCCATCGTTTCTCTAAGAGAAAAATATTGCTCTCTATCTCTCTCTTTCTCTCTCTCCCTTTTTCGTAAGTGTTTCCCCCAACACCTCAGTCCACGTTTTCTCCCACCCGTTTCTCCTCAAAAGCATCTCCCCTTGAAAGTCGTATATAATCCTTGTCATGTTTAAGTCATTGGGCATGAAATTGTAACACATTGGTTGATATTCAACCGGAAATGCCCGAACACGTGATCCATTAAGCAAGCCACGGGGACGAGGCTTCTTCTCTTCGTCCCTTGTCGGCGATTGTGAGCTTTGGGAGGGACCTTATCAATTACGGAGTCCGCCAAATAACATACATCATCTCGTCTCGCGTCCTCGCTATTCAGACAAGACCGTCACTCGGTTGGGGGCGCTCATAATGTCAAAATATGTGGCTTGTTTCTTCGGTCACCTTTCACTAATACTTTCTCTGTGTGTGTTTTTAGTAGCCTCAATTCGCGTGTTTGCATATGCTGCAGGCTCACATAGGTATATCCTAAAATACTTTTATGTGTTTCTCGACCGACATCTTTCCAAGTGAGCTTCGTTTAGATTCGTACTAAAATGTCTCTATCTAAAAATCAATGCAGGAAAATACGTTTCGGGAATGGTCAAAGATAAGTTGAAATTCACTTACACCCGAGATGGCGTGTCTTCTTCTTCTTCTTCTTCTTCTTCTTCTTCTTCTTCTTCTTCTATGTGCCCTGCCCTTTCAAGACGTAGGCGATCATGGTTTTCACGTCTCCCTATCCCTGGTGGCACTTAACACACTTTCTCATGTTACACCACGCAACCCCGGTTCTATCATCCACCTGCTCAGGCCCTTCAAATATGTTATTCGCTGCTTTCCCCTGTCTATTTTCCCCTCCATGTGGCCTATTATTATTAGGTTCTCCAAGCCGTCCTTCCTCATTGCATGTCCCAGTAACTTTAGTTGCCTTTACCTGATACGCAGTATTAATCTCCTTTTCGTTTTCATCCTTTCCAAAACCTCCTCATTGCTCACATGTTCGATTCATGATATCCGCATCATCCTTCTGTAGAACTACATTTCAGTTGCTTCAAGGTTTTCCTTCATTTTGATGATATTGTCCAGCATTCACTGCCATATTGAAGAACTGACATCACATAGCAATCCAATACTCTCTTCTTTGTTTCTAGAGAAATTTTCCTGTCTCTTAATACTTTACTCTGCTTCTGGAATGCATCCTTGTGCTTTTGTATCTCAGGAATATAAATGTATAGAAACTGATGTGACCACAAAGTGAGGGATCAGTTTATATATTGATTGTAGTATGGAATTGATCCCCCACCATATATCCAGTATGATTCTGTAGAACCACATTTCAATTGCTTCAAGTTTTTCCTTCATCTTTGATTATATTGTCCAGTATTCACTGCCATATTGAAGAACTGACATCACATAGCAATCCAATACTCTCTTCTTAGTTTCTAGCGAAATTTTCCTGTCTCTTAATACTTTACTCAGCTTCTGGAACGTGTCGTTTGGTATACCAATTCACCTTCGGATCTCTGTGTCGCACTTTCCGTCTTCTGTTATAACATTTCCCAGGTATTTAAACTTCTGTACCTGCTTAATTTTAGTATCTCCCACTTGTATTTGACATATTGGGCTGCTCTTTTTGCTGATGACCATGCATTCGTTTTTGTTTTTTTTTAGTTTATTTGTAGTCCTTTCATGTCACTCTTTTCAGCTACTTTGAGTAGGAGGTCTTGTAATTTCTTTTCTGTGTCTGCTATCAGCACTGTATCATCTGCGTACCTTATGTTGTTCAAATTGTGGCCTCCGATGACGAATCTTGGCATAACATCTAGGGTTCTCAGAATTACCTTAAGTAAAAGAACAAAGACACATGGACATTTTGGTTACATTTATCTCCAAGATTACATATTTCCAAAATCGCAAAAAAGCTAATTAAAAACATAAATCTGCTCAAACGTTGTTTTACGAATGTTACTCCCAAAAACATAAAATCCTTATACTTCACATTGATTCCGATTAGTACTCGAATATAGAGCTGTTAGCTGGAGCCGAAACTACAAAGAAAGATATACATTCATTGCAATTAACCCAGAACAAATGTTTCAGTCTCTCTACAGGCGAAATCAATCTGCAGTCCGTTCCGTCAAAATGCCACTTCATCGATCTTTGCGAGGTATACAAATATTCAATGGTTATTTATATACAAGGCGTTATCTTGGGCTAACAATACAAAGAAAATATCGACTCATTGCATTCAGACCAGGATAGGTGTTTCAGCCTAGCTACAGGTGAAATCAATCTACCATCCGTTCTGTCAAAATGCCAGTTCGCCGAACTCTGCGAGGTATAAAATATATTGGATAGCTATCATAAAATGGAAGGATGCAAGTTCTTCATATTCTCAAAGAGGACGATACGTGGTCACTCGCTTAAGTTGATGAAATGACAGTCGAAGATGATTGCAAGATCCAGGTTCTTTGTTCATAGTCTAATATTCGGCAAAGTTTAATGAAATGACAGTCGAAGATGATTGCAAGATCCAGGTTCTTTGTTCATAGTCTAATATTCGGCAAAGTTTAATGAAATGACAGTCGAAGATGATTGCAAGTTCCAGGTTCTTTGTTCATAGTCTAATATTTGGCAAAGTTTAATGAAATGACAGTCGAAGATGATTGCAAGATCCAGGTTCTTTGTTCATTGTCTAATAAACAACTAATATTCAACAAAGTTTAATCATATCTCTTTTCCGAGCGTCCATCTTTTACCTGTTTTCCTTTTTATCGTTTGAATGTACAACTTGTGCAATAAACCAGAAAGCAGAAATCGAAACCAGTAGTCAGCCAGCCAAGTTTAAATTATCAGAATACCAGTGGGAAAAATGGGAATTTTTGTCTTCCTGTCACAAAATATGAAGCAAGTTGCACGACAGACGGCCTTTCTTATCCGTGTTTAGTAACCAAATTGGGGAGAAAGACAACTTTAAATTAAAACCGTCCATAGTGGTAAATATATTTGAACAGTAACTAAAGTATACTCGGCGTGTAATTTCAAGTGAAGAAGTTTGTTCTGTGCGTGTTGGAGAAATACAAATGCCCCCGATACGTTTAGAAACGAGGTAGGCATACAAAACAGATTTACAGGGTCGAAACGGCTTAAGTGATGGCATCATATCTCTCATCTTTTTTTGCTTTTTTCATTTGTTTTCATTCCTCTTCTTCTAATTTCTCTCTCTCGCTTTCTTAATTTTTTCTCTTTATTTCTTTCTTACTATTTATCTCTCTTTCTGTCTCTCTCTCTTTCTATCTTTCTCTTTCTTACTATTTATCTCTCTTTCTGTCTCTCTCTCTTTCTATCTTTCTCTTTCTTACTATTTATCTCTCTTTCTGTCTCTCTCTCTTTCTATCTTTCTCTTTCTTACTATTTATCTCTCTTTCTGTCTCTCTCTCTTTCTATCTTTCTCTTTCTTACTATTTATCTCTCTTTCTGTCTCTCTCTCTTTCTATCTTTCTCTTTCTTACTATTTATCTCTCTTTCTGTCTCTCTCTCTTTCTATCTTTCTCTTTCTTACTATTTATCTCTCTTTCTGTCTCTCTCTTTCTTTCTATCTTTCTCTTTCTTACTATTTATCTCTCTTTCTGTCTCTCTCTCTCTTTCTATCTTTCTCTTTCTTACTATTTATCTCTCTTTCTGTCTCTCTCTCTTTCTATCTTTCTCTTTCTTACTATTTATCTCTCTTTCTGTCTCTCTCTCTTTCTATCTTTCTCTTTCTTACTATTTATCTCTCTTTCTGTCTCTCTCTCTTTCTATCTTTCTCTTTCTTACTATTTATCTCTCTTTCTGTCTCTGTCTCTTTCTATATTTCTCTTTCTTACTATTTATCTCTCTTTCTGTCTCTCTCACTTTCTATCTTTCTCTTTCTTACTATTTATCTCTCTTTCTGTCTCTCTCTCTTTCTACCTTTCTCTTTCTTACTATTTATCTCTCTTTCTGTCTCTCTCTCTTTCTATCTTTCTCTTTCTTACTATTTATCTCTCTTTCTGTCTCTGTCTCTTTCTATATTTCTCTTTCTTACTATTTATCTCTCTTTCTGTCTCTCTCTCTTTCTATCTTTCTCTTTCTTTCTCTCTCTCTTCTTTCGATATATATATATATATATATATATATATATATATTTAAATCTACATCTAGTTTATATTTCAATTTAAATTATATGTCAAGGTTTTTCTCAAAAAAGTTTTTCTAATAACTTTCTCCCATTTATTTAAACCAAAAACCGCTATGGTTTATTTGTCACTACGTTTGTTAATGTTTCTATGGAGATTAATTTTTCCTTTTTCTTTCCTTTCTTTTTTTTTCCTTTCTTTTTTTTTATTAGCTTACTTCCGTGTAAACCCCCCCTTCCCACTTCTTTTACTTCTTTCTTTCCTTTATCCTTCCCCTTTCGATTTCTTAAATCCAGACAAGGCTAGATTTCCACTTTCAACTCTTGACTCAGTTTAAAAGTAAGGTTTTCCAAAAATCTAACAATAAAAATAGACATAGATTTCTGTCTGCTTTCTTATTTATCCCACCCCTTTAATTTTTCCGTGATGTATATTTTTTAACTTCCGCCAGTAAAATATCTTAGTTTATTTTGAAATAAAGAGTTGCTGATGATGCGTGAAATTTCTTTTTAGGAATTTCTCGTAGAAATGTCCATACAACTGATTTGAACATCGGAATTTATTTTATATATATATATATATTACCGGCCATAATTATTAGGCCACCCCAGTTTAAAAAAATGTATTTCATACAATTTTTAGTATTTATCTCCAAGTGGATAATTCTAAATGAAAATTGAATGGTTCTTTTGTTTTTATTACTTAGCAAAATTTTACAAGGCAAATACCGACAATATACCCATCGCACCCTGGAGATTTGCTAAATATATATATATATATATATATATATATATGTACACTACCGACCATAATTATTAGGCTACCCCAGGTTTTTTAAAAAAAAAAATGATGTATTTTATACTATTTTTAGTGGATAATTCTAAATGAAAATAGAATGGTTCTTTTGTTATTATTACTTTGCAAAATTTTACAAGGCAGCCAGGAAACCTTTGCTTCAGCCAGCCAATAAGAAGAAGAGACTAGCATGGAGAAGAGAGCACAAAAACATATTATTGTGCAGTATTAAAAAAGAATAATTCCATTTTCATTTAGAATTATCCACTTGGCAATAAATACTAAAAATAGTATGAAATACATCATTTCTTTTAAAAAACTGTGGTGGCCAATAATTATGGCCGGTCGTGTAGATATAGGAGGGTCATTCAATAAATAAGGGGAATATTTTGTTATGAGGACTTCTAATAAAAATAGAAGCTTACTTTTTTTAAAAGATTTTTTGCCTTTACTTCTTTTTCAAAAGGATTTAATTTTTTCTGCAGATTGAAAAGATCTTTGAGAGTTTTGGAGATTAACAAAGATGACAGACCAAGAAGCATACTCCAGGATTGAACAGAGGTCAGTTATCAAGTTTTTGGTTGCTGAAGGATGCAAACCAGTTGAAATTCATATTAGAATGTCAACTGTGTATGATGCCACATGTTTCAGCCAAATAAATATCTACAAGTGGGCTAAATTGTTTAAATAAGGACGGAGCAGTGTTGAGGATGAAGACAGGCCTGGAGGGCCAAAAGAAGTGAGGTCTCCTGAGGTAATCGAATCTGTCAATGACCTCATTCAGTCGGACAGAAGGGTGACAGTGGATGACATTCCAAGGACTTTGAACAAACGCAGGGGTTATCAGTCACATGGAGTCGTCTTGCATCAAGACAACGCAAGGCCTCACACGGCAGTCCAAACGGTGCAGACCATCGACGAGCATGGCTGGGAACTGATCCCTCACCCCCTTTAGAGCCCAGACCTTGCCCCTTCAGATTTTTACCTGTTTGGTCCCTTGAAAGTGTTCACGAGAGGCACGAAGTTTGAAAGTAACGATGAAGTCAAAAGTGCCGTGAGCGATTGGCTGAGACATCAGTTCAAAACTTTTTACGCTGAGGGAATACGGAAGCTTGTGCACACATGGGAAAATGTGTGACAATGCTGGGAGATTACATTGAAAAATAAAAAAGTAAGCTTCTATCTGTATTAAAAGTCCTTATACGGAAAAATTCACCTTATTTATTAAATGACCCGCGTATATTTTTTAAATTTATTTGTTTGAACATTATTTTTAATCGATACTCGCATTTGAGTGGATATACTGTTTTTAATCAAACAGTATATATATATATTTATTTCTACCAGCCTGATTATTTATGATAAATTTTGCTACGAAAAAGTGTCATTCCGCAGGATTCGAACCTGCGATCCCAATCAAAGTAGGGGAAGCCACCAATTGATCTGGTGCATCTTAAACCACTTGACCATAAAAACAGAATATCTATTCAAATATGAATATCGATTAAAAATAATGTTTTTTTTTTTTTTTTATCATTTCACCCCGAGCAAGGCTGAAACACCACTGATGTGCAGGGGGCTACATAAATGTAAAAAGATTAATTAGAAAAAGGTGAGGAGTACAACCTAGTTAGAAAGGAACAATAGAAAGCTGAGAAAGCAGGTGCGATGACAGATACATAGGTGGAGAGAAAGGGAAGGTTATACAGGGGTGGGGAGAGAGCTAGAGTCCAGTGGTTAGTAGATGAGTATTGACTTTGCATTTAAATTTCTGGAGGTTGCAAACAAATAAATTAAATATGTCGTTTGTTAAAACCATTTTGTTAATCTTTAGGATTTTCCGTAATATTGTATAATTACGTTTGTTGACAGTACGATAGATTTCAGAGCAGGGATTGTTATTTTATGTAGAATCGAAAATTGTGCTAAATATGGAATGATCTGACCCCGATTAAACTGTGGAATCATTCATGTGAAAATAAAAATAAAGCTGCTACTGGGCAAAAATTGGGGGGTCAGTTTTCTATTGTTATTAAGTAATAAACTGATCCCCCAACAATTAATACTTATTAATACAATCTTTCTCTGTTCCCTTCAGCTATAGTTTAACCCATTTTAACCCAGTGTCCTAAAGTTTTAGAACATTAAATTCATTTAGAAATCACAAGAATTTTTCTTCCAGCCGGGCAATATTTGGAAAGTAATTTTATTGTTGAATCAATATGTCCTCACTACCTATATATAATAATGGTTTTATATAATGATTTATACCCATTATTTTTAACAGTTTTTATCTGCTGTCCTCAAATGAGGACACTGGGTTAAAATGGGTTAAGCAAATAAATAAAAAATATGGGTAGTTAATCTATAATCCCTTATATATATATATATATATATATATATATATGTGTGTGTGTGTGTGTGTGTGTGTGTGTGTGTGTGTGTGTGTGTGTGTGTGTAAATAAAGAACAAATGTAAAATGTATATAAATCTCAGTTTTCTAAAATAAAAGATTAAAAAAAAACGATTTTTCTTTAAAATCTGACTAAATCAACCTTCTCACTATAAGTAAACATTAGAAAATATCCCTTAAACTCCCACCTTTTTGGTATTAAATAATCCACAGAGGAAGATAAGCTATTAAACAAAACTCAAAAGCTCAAAAGTTCAAAAGGGAAGCCTAAGTTGGTAAAGAAGTGTAAATAAACCAAAAATCACCGACTACAGTTCTAAAAACTTTAACCCATTTTAACCCAGTGTCCTCATCTTTTAGAATATTAAATTCATTTACAAATCACAAGAATTTTTCTTTCAACCGGGCAATATTCGGAAGTTAATTTTATTGATGAATCAATATGCCCTCACTATCTATATATAATAATGGTTTTATATAAAGATTTATACCCATTATCTTTGTACAGTTTTTTTATGCTGTCCTCAAATGGGTTAAAATGAGTTAAGGAGCAGGATAGAAAATCTTCTGCCCAGTCAGTCATGTCTCTTTCAAGACATGATCGCCCAAGCTTGTATCACGTATGGCACTGAACTGACTGAGTGAAGATAAGAGTTGGAAACATAAATAAAGCGTCTACTGGGCAAAACGTGAGTGATCAGTTTTCTATTGTTATTAAGTAATAAACTGATCCCCCAACAATTACTACTTGTTAATACAATCCATCTCTTTTCTCTTCAGCTTTAGTTTAACCCATTTTAACCCAGTGTCCTCAGCTTTTAAAACATTAAATTCATTTACAAATCACAAGAATTTTTCTTTTAACCGGGCAATATTTGGAAGGTAATTTTATTGATGAATCACTATGTCCTCACTACCTATATATATATATTTATATAATGATTTATACCCATTATTTTATATTTTTTATGCTGTCCTCAAATGAGGACACTGGGCTAAAATGGGTTATGAATCGATAACAAACAACACACAGACAAAATTAGAAAAGCAGTTATAAAGCTTTTAAAAATAACGATTGCGACATAGACATAGATACTAACCTAAACGAGGTAGATTTTATGAATGTTACCTTCAACCTAAGAAAAGGTACATATAAGAAAAGGTACATATAAGAAAAGGTACATATAAAGCATACAGGAAACCCAACAATAAACCACTGTATATACACAGTTTTTCCGATCACCCGCCATCTATAATCAGGCAGATAACAAAATTAATTGAACGCAGGTTTTCCGATATCTCTTCCAATCAAACCATATTTAACGAAGCTAAAAAAAAGATTATGAAACCGCCCTAAAGGATAGTGAATTTCCGGCAACACTCACATGCTCACCGTGGAACTTAAAAAATACCAACATGAACAGAAATATCACATGGATCAACCCACCGTATACTAAAAACGTAAAAATAGGCATAAGAAAAATATTATTCAAACTCTTACATAAACACTCACCAGAATAAAGCACTCTTCAAAAAATATTCAACAAAAACACTGTGAAAATCAGCTATAGTTGCACTGAAAAAATAGCACAAATAATAAAAAAAGCACAACAGAATAAACAACAAACAACTGGAACAAACTAAACCCACATGTAACTGCAGAATAAGAAATGACTCTCCCTTACACGGTAATTGTTTGCAAAGCAATATTATATACTAAGCGACGATAAAATCCCAAGATAATGAGGACAAATATACATAGGAGAAATAAAAAGACCCAGCAAGCAAAAAAACTACATATACAATACATCCTTCACAGTTAGTAAATACGCGAACAACACAATGCTTTCTAAGTATATCTGGGGAATTAAAAATTAAACCCAAATCACACCAAAAATATCACGGAAAATACTGAAAAAGAACCTTACCATAAAACAACCAATCCAAAAACCTGCAGACTTTGCAAGAAAAAATAGATATTATTGCCTTCACAGACCAAACCAAACTACTAAATAAACGATCTAATTTCATCTCAAAATGCAGACATAAAATACAACAGAGAATCTGTAATATGATCGATACCAACTTGGCAGCTGGGCAGCAGACGCTCTCTCACCGGCGTGACGTGGCTTCCCTGTGCCTCTTCTATAAATACTTTCAGGGCTTCTTCTCCGATGAACTTAGACCACTGGTGCCCCCTAGGTACGAATTTTCACGAGGTACTAGATTAGCAACTAGGCTCCACCCTTTTACAGTTAAACCGATAAAATGTAACCGCAATTTCTACTCCAACAGCTTCTTTTCTTGCACTTCCCGCCTGTGGAATTCCCTTTCACATACTTGCTTTTCCGACAGCTACAATCTCCAGGAGTTTAAATGTAAGGTCAATAGACACCTCCTAACACACTAACTCGAATCTATTCTCTCAAACACTCTTCCCATCTACATCCTTAGTGTATATCACCCTCCTTCTGACATTTCCTATATCTAACCACTCTTTCTCACTACGGTCTCCTATGTAACCCCCTGCGCAATAGTGGCAGTGGAATGTCTTGCTTGGGGTGAAATGATTAAAAAAAAAACTAACTAAAAAAATAAAACAAATTAAATAAATAATAAATAAATAATAATAAAGAACAAATAATTTAATCCAAGCAAATAAACAAATTAACAAACCACTGCCGCCATAACAACCATGAGAATAGATAAAACAAAATAAATGAATAAATAAATAAGTCCATAAATAATAAATGCAAATAGATAAACAAGCATCGAACAGCGAAAAGAATAAATAAGTCAAAATATAAAAAAATTAAAATAAGTAAAATAAATTCATAAAAAAAAAAACTACTCCCGCAAAAATAACCGTTAAATGGATTACCCACAATGCTCCACTGACCCGGATATATTAATAGCCGAAGAAATACCAAACACACGTGACCTGATGATTGCGCCTAGCATGAAAAAACTGTCGCCTCTGTTGACTTCAATATTAACACACACACACACACACACACACACACACACACACATATATATATATATATTATATACATATATCAGTTAACATTGATATATATATATATATATATATATATATATATATATGTATTCTAAACATATACTGTTAAATATACTATTTTCTAGACATATTCTATTAAATATAAGAGACAATGAATGTCTATTATGTTTAATCATGAGCCGTTCTAAACATCGTATTTTGGCTTTAATTTCAGGTGAAAATAAAGACAAAAATTGTCCAACATTTGGACAATTTTTTTGTTATGCTGGTTCTAAGCTTTCGGCTCACATGAGTCATCTTCAGAGAGGTTACAGGGACGTTAACATAAAGGCATCCACCATCAAAAATGATTTTGTCTTGTGTTGGCATAAAACATTGTTATGCAACAATAACAGTCGCCGAATAGCAGACGCAATTCGTAAATTTGTAATGCGATTCTATGACGTCACACCGCGTTTGAGATCGAAATGTAACAGAAGCATATGTCTAAATGCAATTTTTGTTTTTACTTTCACCTTAAATTAAAGCCCAAATACGATGTTTAGAACGGCTCATGATTAAACATAATAGACATTCATGGTCTGTTATATTTAACAGCTGCCTCGATACTCTCTCTTTCTTTCTCTCTCTCTCTCTCTCTCTCAATATATATATATATATATATATATATATATATATATATAAAAAGAAAAGCAACACCTTTCAGCGTTGGTGATGTCTGCATATTGTTTCCAGAAAAAAAGTCGGGTTTAGTACCATTCCCAGAACGAGAAATATTGCGAAATGAAAGATCCGAAATGATGTCTGGATGTAGACACATAAAAAAATACGTATTGGTTTCGTATAAAACCGGATAAATATACGTACAATAATATTTCGCTAGTTTTGACTCACTTCTCCCCGTATTTTCATCTTCCTGTTCTGCATTTTAAGCTTCCTGTTGTTCGTCCAAATTCAAAATTTTGGAAATAACTTAATTTATAACGCCTGACAATACCAAAAGTTTGAAACTATGGTAGTGTAATAGGCTGATCTTCCGAATATATATATATATATATATATATATATATATATATATATATATGCCGAAGTGATAGCTGATATATATATATATATATATATATAATTTAGAAATTTTTCATAGACGCTCACATGTCCATATTTAGAATAGACATTTGTAACGGTAATTTACAAAAACATTCCTCGTTACAAATGCCTATTCTAAATGTGAACACGTGAGCGTCTGTTTAAAAAATATTTGAGGGTGGATATTTTAAAGATCAACTGTGGAACCATTTGGGTCTCACGAGCCGCAATTGTCATCATTGTGCGATGAAATATGTATTACCCATTGAAATTATAGTATATCAATTTTTTTTCTAAAATATATTACTCTGTTACATTGAGTTCTTTGGAGTTCATCTCTATCGGAAATATACCAAATGTTCTACGTTATATATATATATATATTAGCAGTATAGCCCGGCGTTGCTCTGGTGTAATGAAAGTTTTAAAACCAATCCATGGTCCTGGAGCTCAGACTCTTTGGACGTTGGCACGAAGGACTAAAAACCAATAGTTGTTTCCAATTAAAGCGAAATCATAGACTGAAAGAAAAATGAATGGATGTAAGTCAAATTTTGATTTCCTGGTATTGATATCAAATAAGTTTTTTTCGTCGTAAACTGAACTTTGAAGGCTAAATAAGTCCTCTGAGTAAATGGTAAGACTAAGAACTACAATTATACATACTTAGAGCCAAACCCGAAGCAAAAACTAAACTAAAAGGGCTGAAAAAATACAGACATACAGGCAGATAAACAGACACACACAAAAACATCTTGTCTAATATATATATATATATATATATATATATATATATATATATATATAAGACAAGATGTTTATAAGATAATATATATATTATCGATTTTCTGCACTATTGTAAGAACTGCAACCTTGAAACTTCTGAATATCGTTTCTTATGTCTTTGTCTATGAGTGTATCAAATTTGATTAAAATCGGACCCCTCCTCCTATAACCCGTTTTTTTCGATTATCGATTTTCGATATGAATTGGGGGGTACCTCGACACAAAACTTAGCTAAGAACACTCGCAGACGCTTATAGTTCAACTGTGTAAAATCGGTTCAGCCGTATCGGAGTCTATAGGTAACGGACACACACACACAGACACAGACACACACACAGACACACACACACACAGACAAAGTTCCATTTATTATATAAGTTTAGTTAAATAACGGAAAGTAGCAGAAATGCAAGGAATTGTCTAAAAGTCTCAGACTTAAGCGGTGGGCCAACATGAAAAACAAACAAGAGTAAAATATTTCTTCAATATTATTAAGTCATAGTCCCAGACAAATGTCTTTAAATTTTTTCTTTCTGTTTTTCTTTCCGCTGGTAAACAGGACACAGTACATTCTCGACGCAAGCGACGGAGTCGCTTAGCCCGGGGAGGGTGTGTTAAAGTGAACACAACGCCTGCCGCATTGAGTCTTCTCCAAGGAACGAAACAGATCGGGGGTATATGTGGCTACCCAGGCGCACAGATGGCGAGACACGTGCAACTCGCGGACGAGTTCGTATTCTGACCGAACTGAACTTCTCTCTGCACAACCAATTGTTTATTTTGAACTGTCATGCGCTCACGTAGAAATCAAGCGGACAAGCATAGCCGTACACAGACATTTATACCCAAACAACTAACTCACGAAAGTACGCAATTTAATATCGCTAAACACATATTTTTGTATTTACAATGACATACACGCAAGAATACGCAATGAGTTGCACACACACACACACACACACACACACACACACACACACGCACATATATATATATATATATATATATATATATATATATATATATATATATATATATTGTGATCCGCAGACAGATCTGTATCACAGCTCATCAGTACGGTTAGACTCTGATTGCTCCTTAACCCAGGCTCGAAATCTGACCGAATTGGCGTCAGTCGGTGACTCTACCCCTAGGCCACGGAGCGTTCGGTGGAAGAAGGCAGTCTTTTTTAGCACATATCATATTACGCGCCCAATAGCTAGAGTGCTCCAATTCATTTTTACTGAATGAGCTATATATATATATATATATATAACTACTGGCGTATGATACATCATATGCTAAAATGTCTGCCTCCTTCTAACAAGCGCCCATAGCTCAGAGGTAGATCGCCAATTCGGTCAGGTTTCAATTCTGGGTAAAAGCAATCTAACCGTACTGATGAACTGTGATACAGCGAAACAGATCTATCTGCGGATGATTATTTACGCCCTCACACCCTGGAAGAATGGGGGATTTTGAAAAAAATTAACTCTAGCATCTACGCATTGCTCATTCAGTAATGAATTAGAGCACTCTAACTACTGGTGTATGATACATCATATGCTAAAAAGTCTGCCTCCTTCTTCGCTCAGAGGTAGAATCGCCGACTGACGCCACTTCGGTCAGGTTTCAATTCTGGGTAAAAGCAATCAGATGTCTAACCGTACTGATGAGCTGTGATACAGCGAAACAGGTCTGTGTGCGGGTGACTATATATAATGAGCACCTTGCCGTGGTGTAATGGTTAGCAAGCTCGTCTCGCTAGAACCCTTATAACTAGTAGTAAGTTTGATCCTCACTGAGTACTTTTTACTTTCGGCCATATAAAATCACCTTCTTCCAGGTTTGGAGGTTGGGCAACCATGCCTCATAAAAAGGCAGTTTGTTACGGAAACAGCAAAAACGCTGCCCTACACACCATTGGGTTTAAGGAAAAATTTATTTATTATAATATATATATATATATCTTTTATTTTTAACTATTGTTATCAGTTAAGTGCCATACGTGATACAGGCTTTGGCGATCATGTCTCAAAATAAATATGCCTGACTGGACAGAAGATAATCCCGAAGTAGGTTTATCTGCAGTAGGTTATTTAACCCGTAACTGGAGGGAAGAGAGACGGATTAATATCTTTTCCAGGCGAATTTGCGCGCAAATGAATGCAAGGAATTCAACTGAAATTCGAACTCGGCTTCCCGATATCTCATTCCGAGCCGATATCCACTGCACCACAACGCACATCTAACCATAACTATATATATTACAATAATTGTTAACTATAATATGATAATATGGTAATATATATATATATATATATATATATATATATATATATATATATACAATAATAATAACAATAATAATAATAACAATAATAATAATGATAATAAAACCAAGCTGTTGTCTGTCAACCATCACAGGCAACCTCTCCTGCCTCCCATATGCATGAACCAAGCGATTCTCCCTGAGAGCAACACACTACGCCTCCTCGGCCTTACCCTTACCTCAGACCTCAAATGGAACCACTATATTGAATCCATAGCTAAATCTACTGCTAAGAAGGTTGGGTCACTATGTCGATCCAGGATGTTTTTTTCCGCCTGAATCCATCCTGCATATATACAAGTCAACCATCCGTCCGTCCATGGAGTACTGCTGCCATTTATGGTCAGGTGCCCCTGCCGTTCTCCTCAGTGTTCTTGACAAGCTCCAAAGGAGAGTCTGTAATGTGATAGGTACTGATCTGGCGGCTCGACTGCAGCCACTTCCCCACCGTCGAAATGTGGCCTCACTTTGTCTGTTCTATAAATACTTTCATGGCTTCTGCTCGGATGAGCTTAAGTCACTGGTGCCTCCTCAACAGGTGTTTACTCGTGCAACCAGACTGGCAACTGGGTCCCACCCATTCACAGTCAGGTTATCCAAATGCAGACGACAATTCTACTCCTGCAGCTTAATCTCTCGCACTTCCCGCCGGTGGAACTCGCTCCCGTATTCTTGCTTTCCTGACGGCTACCACCTCCAGAAATTTAAATACAAGGTCAATACTCATCTACTAACCACTGGACACTAGCTCTCTCCCCACCCCCGTATAACCTTCCCTTTCTCTCCACCTATGTATCTGTCATCGCCCCTGCATTCTCAGCTTTCGATTGCTCTTTTCTAACTAGTTTGTACTCCTCACTCTTTTTTAATTAATCTTTTTACAGTTATGTAGCCCCCCGCTCATCAGTGGCATTTCTGCCTTTGATTAAAAAAAATAAAATAAAATAATATTAATAATTGTTATAATATATTTCAATCCGTCTGGAAAAACCCACCGAGTATAAACGCGGAGGGGAAAAAGTGGAAATATAAAAAAGAAACAAAATAAGTATTTGAACATACGTCAAAGTACTCGTTGAAAAGAAAAAATCCATTAACACTAAAGCGCTCAATACAATAGTAGAGCAAACAAATAAGAATAAATCTACCTTAGAGCCAACAGACCTACCTTGGTTTCACCTAACGGATCGTCAGGGCAAGTCGGCTATATATATATATATATATATATATATAACTATAGCCGACTTGCTCTCTCTCTCTCTCTATATATATATATATATATATAGGAAAAACTACTAAAAAGTTGTAAGTTTAAAAATGTATTTTTTGACAATATTTATTTATTATTATATTTGATATTTCAGACCGTCCTCGGCCTTTCATCAGAAACAAATGATTTTAAAATTTAAATTAGAAACGTTTACGCGATGAGCGTTCGTCCGAGAGATTGTTTACATCACGTGACGCAGAAAGCAACAGATTTTTAAAAATATTTGTAAACGCAAACCCATTTCTAACAATACCTACAAATGTTGTTTTAAAGAAAATTTTTTAAGTGTATCTAAAAAATGTTTAACTATTGAAATATTTATAAAGATTCAAAACACCTAAGTCCCTATTTAACTCTAGCCTATATGTATTTAATTTTAAAATCCAGTAGTTTTCTTTCTTTCTGCGTGAGTATGTAGAACTAAAATCAGATTCTATTAGTAAACATTATGCAGTTTTCTAATGTGTGTCCTGGTTGAGTGAAGTGTTCTGCTATGGGTGAATAAGGGTTGCTTTGGCGTATGCTAAGTTTGTGATTATTGAAACTATATAATAATTTAAATGTTCTATGTTCCCTGAACATTAAATGTTCATCCTTTGATAATGGCTTATGTAAGCCGAAAGCTCAGACCTGATAAAAAAATCAACAATTATTGCGATTTATTGTCGTCTTTCCATGACAACACTATCAAGCTAATCAGATCATACGAACGGATCTTACACAAAATAAATAGACAGAACTTGTCTATATTATTCAATGAAACCTGTATTAATATATATATAGTCATTCGCAGACAGGTCTGTTTCGCTGTATCACAGCTCACCAGTACGGTTAGACAGCCGATTACTTTTTACCCAGGATTGAATCCCGATCGAATTGGCGTCAGTCGGCGATTCTACCTTTGAGCTACGGGCGCTCGTTAGAAGGATGAAGACTTTTTTGCGTGTATATTATCATTATACATGCCCAATAGCTGAGAGTGTTCTAATTAATTGCTGAATGAACGATGCTTAGATGCCAGAGTAACTACTGCTTTTCAAAGTCTACCATTCTTCTAGGGTGTGAGAGCGTAAATAGTCATCCGCAGCTCATCAGTACGGTTAGACAACCGATTGCTTTTTACCCAAGAATGAAACCCGACCGATATATATATATATCATCCACATACAAGTCTGTTTCGAAGCTTATCAGTGTGGCTAGACATATCCACTTGATTCGTGCTGGGATCGAAACTCTACCGATTTGGTGTCAGTAGTAGACAATACCCCCTAAGCTATAGGCGCATGGAAACAGAGAAGGGAAATTTTAACGTGTTCTATATAAGCAGTGTTTACACACGCCAGTCACTGAAATAATCAATTCATTTCTGAAGAGTCACGCATATATCGCAGAAGAAGAAACTGTTTTAAAATTATATATCAGCTCATCACTGTGGCCAGACAGACAGACAGACAGACAGACAGATAGATAGATAGATAGATAGATAGACTTTGATGTAATGATAGATAGATAGATAGATAGATAGATAGATAGATAGATATTTTTTAAAATTTATTGTTCAAACATTAATTTTAATGGATATTTATATTTGAGTAGTTGATCTATTTTCTATAATTAAACAGTATATTTCTCTATATCTACTGGCCTAAATAATCGAGAAATTTTGTTAGGGAAATACGACACTTCCTCTCATAGAGGAAAGCCTCCATTGATCTGACTAGTCTTGACCGATCGACCACTAAATAATATTTTAAAACACATTTTTCTGATTGTTTTTATTTGACTTTAATGTATACATACAAGTAAATATACAACGGTCATAATAATAATAGAAAAGATATATATATACATATGTATATATATACATATCTAAAATTATTTATAAATGGAACGTTTTCTCTGTGTGTGTGTGTGTATGTGTGTGTGTGTGTGTGTGTGTGTGTGTGTGTGTGTGTGTGTGTGTGTGTGTCTCCGTTACCTATAGACTCCGAAACGGCTGAACTGATTTTCTTGAAAATTTACACAGTTGTACTATAAGCATCTGCGAGTGTTCTTAGCTAGGTTTTGTGTCGAGGTACCCCCGATAAATATCGAAAATCGAAAAAATCGGGTTACAGAAGGTGTGGCCTGATTTTAATCAAATTTGATACACTCATAGACAAAGACATAAGAAACGATATTCAGAAGTTTCAAGGTTGCAGTTCTTACAATAGTGCAGAAAATCGATAATATATATATGTGTGTGTCTGTTTATCTGTCTGTATGTCCTTTATATAAATCCACATCAATACATATCTAAACTTATTTATAAATGGAACTGTGTGTGTGTGTGTGTGTGTGTATGTGTATCCGTTACCTATAGTCTCCAAAACGGCTGAACTGATTTTTTTGAAAATTTACACAGTTGTAATATAAGCGTCTGCGAATGTTCATAGCTAGGTTTCTATATATATATATATATATGAAGATGCATATTATCCTTCATTTTAAGGACGACTCGAAGTTTTACCCATTATGCAATCATCACGGGCATATTATGAATTGAATGTTTTTCGATACAAATTTTATTTTTTTTATTGTAGAATCAGAGTTCCTTAAGTTAGAGTAAAGATATATATTAAATAGCATAGATGTGTTCACTTATGTCAATTCTGGGTTATGCGGAATTGAAAACAATCTTTAGGAGTTCAATGTTATATTTACCAGAGCCACTCGTAAGACAAATGAAGACATTTTATTTTAAAATATTATATCGATTGATATTGTGCACAATAGCTATCTTCCGGAATTACCCTGGTCGACTGATCGTTTGGAAAATATCGTTTATATATATATATATATATATATATATATATATATATATATATATATATATATAAGAATAGAATAATTAAAGAACAAGTAGGAAAACGTGTCTTTAATCTAACATGATTCTCATATAACAAACTTCTTCAGAGATTTGATAAGGATGAATGATTTAAAAATCCGAGAGCCGGTATTTTTAGATGATGTATAGTTTCATTGGTCAGATACGTGTCACGTGTGAAAAGCAACGGATGAATATTAAAATGTAGAAGATAAAACTTGTGGTGTTTCTTTAAGTGTATGTGTCAATCCGTTCCTTTTAAACAAAATAAAAGGAAACATATATATATATATATATATATATATATATATATATATATATATATATATATATATATATATATATAAAGATGGTCCATCTGTGCTCCTTATAATATGGATATATAATAGGCCGGTTAAAGCAATTCAGGATTGAAAAGTCAACAAAATCATAAAATTATTAGCAGTAGGTTTGATGATATTTATTATTTTCTGATTAAATGGAAGTACGAAGAGAAAGATTTTAACTTTTGAATTTTACATCTCTTATTAATACCCACATTGATTCATGCATCTATCTATCTATCTATCTATCTATCTATCTATCTATCTATCTATCTATCTATGTTTCTTCATTATATCTCCCTCTCTCTCTACATATATAAAATCTATAAACAGTAGGCTAATCAAACGTATTCATATTTTTTGCGTGTATGTGTGCGTGTGCGTGTGCGTACGCATACGCGTGCATATATGAAAGATAAAATAATTGTATATATAAATAGAATTTAATCAATATATATATACACATATGTATATATATATACCATGTATATATAAATATATATATTTGTATATATAATGTGTATATACATATATATATACATTACTTATATTTAAAAATTGTATTATATGTATATATATATGTACATAATATAATATATATATATATATATATATATATATATATATATATCATCAGATACTTTAATCCAAGCGGAAAAAGCAGGAAGGAACATCATTGAATTAATCCTATTTTAATTTTTATATATATATATATATATATATATATATATATATATATATATATACAGTGCGTATATTTAAAATTTAGCTGTAAAATAAATAATATCTAAAGCTTGATAACTGAATGTTTCCCTATATAGTTACATATATATATATATATATATATATATATATATATGTGTAGAGAGACAGAGAGAGAGAGAGATAGAGAGAGAGCGAGTGAGAGTTTATATATATATATATATATATATATATATATATATTAAAGCCATTAAATTTATTGCATATTTTTTGTTCTGCTAAGTTAGGATTTCCCCCAAATTGGAGTGTCCACCCTTTTTTTTGTCTACTTTAATTTATTATGTTAGCCCTTCTTATCTGTTTTCAACATCTTTCTTTTTTTCTTTTTTTTTTTTTTTCATTCTGATGGAACTGAGAGAGTTTATTTTTAGGGGGTCGTTCCTATTCTCATGTTTTTTTCCCCCACTCTTGGAGACTTTTTAATTTTACTTCAGATTCATCAGCTTAAAACAAAATTCAGTTTAGAATGGTGTTCGAACACGCGGAGAAATTATGTAAGAAGACGCTGGTATATATATATATATATATATATATATATTTTAATTGATTGATTGATTGATTGATTGTTTAATACTTGGATTTGGTCCTTACAGGGTTAGATCAGTACACATTTGCATTAAAAAGGGTTCGATACAATTATAAGAACCTTTGAATGTTTTCCATTTTTAAACGAGTTATTTCGCTACCCAGGTTTCTACCATGTGTAGTGTCTTCAGAGAAGGTTAAGTTAGTTATTAAAAATCGCCTGAAGACACCACTCATGGTAGAAACCTGGGTAACGAAACAAGTCGTTTAAAAATGAAATATATATATATATATATATATATATATATATATATATATATATATATATATATGAGTAAAATTAAGACAAAGTAAGTAAGTAAATGTTTAGAATTTTATTATTAATATGGATATAGTTAATTCTGTTTATTGACAATAAAATATTAGGGTAAACCATATAAATTAATTCCCAACGCTGTTTTTTTTTAATACAAACAACTGTATAGTGAAATTCTTGCTATTATATATATATATATATATATATATATATATATATATATGGGAGATAAAATAAACATTAGAATCAGGACTGAATGTTTATTATTATTATGTTTAAACCTCAAGTGGCCATAGAATCTAGAAATTTTGGAGATAGCTTGAGTCATTAAGGAGACTGTCACCAAGCAGTATTCATTGTTTACACTGTCTATACTTTCTGTCTTCGATAAGGAGTAGACCTTTTATTTCGTAGTCAGAGGCATATATATATATAATCCTATCACCCCGAGCAAGCCACTGATGTGCAGTGGGCTACGTAATAGTGAAAATATTGGAAAGGAGAAAGCTGGAAACCACATCCTATACAGGCTTTACGTAACGTTCTTTGATTACTGGATTGAAAGCTGTGGTGTAAGGTTCTTCTATCAAAATGAGCGCTGTAAGTCATCGGGGTTTATTTACATCCTGTAGACAGAGGAAAGCATATTTAAAAAGCCCGAGCAGGTCGATGACAGTACCGGGTCTGAGAGACGTTACAGGAGAAGGCGTGCTAAAAGCCACCAGGGATAGGGAGACGTGGAAGGCCATGATCGCCTACGTCCTGAAGGGACAAATCCCATAAAAGAAGAAGAATAATCCGATGTGAAAAGCTTGTATCGAGCACTCTTTATAAAAGTAAATGCATGAACAGTGGGTTTAAAATCTTCCTTTGTCCATGACTTTCTTACAATATATATATATATATATATATATATATATATATATATATTAATTACTTAGTTTTTGGTCATAATAAGATTAGATCAGTGCACATTAGTTCAATACAATTATATTGCAAAACTCTTGAATATTTTCCATTTGTAAACGAGTTATTATTACAAGTCTACATTCAAAATAGAAAACTTAAAAACCTGTACAAAATTGGCTTGCCACGTTTGGAAATTTAAAATAAAATATGGAAAAGTCCCAGACATAACGTAGAGTATAGTGAAAACAGCCAAGCCTTACAACGGTGGCAAAATATGTAGACTGTGCCAAGAAGAAAAGTTAGAGATTATGCTATTCCCAAATAAAGATAAACTATTGAATGAAAGAACAGAAATTATGACTAAGTGTAACCACACTAAAAAATACCTATTAGGTCCATACAACCATGGATAAAAACGTTATAATTTCTTGTAATTTAAAAAATTGCGTGTTCAAAAATACCCTGTCAAATGAGCGTTCAAAAAAAAAAAAAAAAGTAAAAAAAAACCACCGTTATGTGAGCGTTCTTAAAAAAAAAACGATAAACGGTATAATCAGTTATTGCAAATCACCTGAAGACACCACTCATGGTAGAAACGTAGGTCGCGTAATAACTCGTTTACTAATGGAAAATATATATATATTAGCATGCAGTGTGGGTATAGAAGAATAAAAAGGAGTATCCTGTACATACAGTCGTAGGATAACTCTCTAAGAGATCTCTAAATATATATATATATAAATACATATACAGTAAATATAAGAAAAATTAAGGCAGACACGTTATTTCATGGTAAATCAGGAGTATGGGCCTATTTCAAAGGATTTGTACAATAAAGATGAAAGCTGATGATGGTTCTTCTGAAATAGGACTATTCTTCCGATTTACCATGAAATAATGTTTCTGGCTTAATTTTTCCTATATATATATATATATATATATATATATATATATATATATATATCTTGTTTTTCGACGGACCCATTTTCATTTGACATGCAGACAGATCAAAACACCACTCATTAGTTATAGAAGGTTTATGCTTAAAATTATTTCTGCCTGTGCTGTGCAAGCAGAAGGAGAATTTTTCAAGATCCTTGTATTTATTCGGAGATATGTGAGCTTTATATTTTCTCTTTATGCTCTACTGTATAATTTTTTTCTTTATTTACGGATTTTAATCGTAATTTTTTTTTTCTTAATTTTCCGTATTTACGATATTCGTAATTTTAAGCGAGTTACATTACTATCTCTCATAATTCTTTCCTAATCAATCCGACATAATTAAAGATGCCAACGACTGGTACCTGATGAAGCGTTGGCCGAAAGACAACCTAGGTCCAGATATTTAAAAGAACACACACACACACACACACACACACACACACACACACACACACACACACACACACAAAGAAAAAAAATGAACAGGAAATTATGTTTATTTAAATCCATATATATAAACCCACTACATATATTGGTTTTACTACAACCACGCTCTCTCATAGACTCACCTGTCACCTTTCTGATCAGAGTACAATTAAAGAAGATTTCTCAAAAAAACATAACCATGTAGGTAATAGACAGATTTTAGTCAACAATACAATAATCCTCACTCATACACACAGTAAAAAGAAACTTCAGATATTGGAGACAATCTACATTAAATCCAAACAACCCACACTTAATAAAACCACTTTTAAATCTGGTCATAACACATTACATTGCATCTAAATATATGGCTCTGTTATCATTTCGAGCTCTTACGCGGTGTGACGTCAAAGAACCACATTACAAATTTGCGAAATGCATTTGCTATTGTTGGTAACTGTTGTCGTTGCTTAGCGGGGTTTTAGGTCAACACAAGATAAAATCGTCGCTGATGGTGGATGGTTTTGTGTTAACGTCCTTGTAACCTGTCTGAAGATGACTCATGTAAGCCGAAAGCTTAGAACCAACTTGAAAAACAATTATCCAAATGTTGGAGAATGTTTGTCTTTGTTTTCAACTGAAATTAATGCCGAAATACGATGTCTAAAATGGCGAATGATTAAACATAATAGACATTCATTGTCTATAATATTTTAACAGTATATGTTTTGAATATATATATATATATATATATATATATATATATATATATATAGTCATCCGCAGACAGACCTGTTTCGCTGCATCACAGCTCATCAGTACGGTTACACTCCGATTGCTTTTTAACCTAGGATTGAAACCGACCGAATTGGCGTCAGTCGGCGATTCTCACCTCTGGGCTATGGGCATTCGATAGAAGAAGGCGGACCTTTTAGCGTGTATATTATCATTATACGCGCCCACTAGACAGAATGCTCTAATTCATTTTGCTGAATGAGCGATGCGTACATGCCAGAGTAGCTCCTGTTTTTCAAATTTTACCATTCTTCCAGAGTGCTCAATCAGGGTGTGAGAGCGTAAATATAGTCATCCGCAAGCAGTTCTGTTTCGCTGTATCACAGCTCATCAGTACTGTTAGACTCCGATTGGTTTTTAACCCAGGATTGAAACCCGACCGATATATATATATATATATATATATGTATATATATATATATATATATATATATATATATATGTAAACGAGTTATTTCGCTACCTTGGTTTCCACCAGGAGTGGTTTCTTCAGGCAATTTTTAATAACTGATTTTACCTTTTACTGTTTTTAGAAAAATGTTAAAAGATAAAATCAGTCAATAAAAATTGCCTGAAGAAACTACTCCTGGTGGAAACCAAGGTAGCGAAATAACTCGTTTATAAATAAAACATATCCAAATGATCTACAATATAATTGTATAGAACACTTTTTAATACAAATGTGTACTGGTCTAACCCTATTAGGACCAAAAACTAAGTATTAAACTATATATATATATATATATATATATATTTTCTAGACATATTCTATTAAATATAAGAGACAATGAATGTCTATTATGTTTAATCATGAGCCGTTCTAAACGTCGTATTTTTGCTTTAATTTCAGTTGAAAATAAAGACAAAAATTCTCCAACATTTGGATAATTATTTATTGGTTTTCTTCTAAGCTTTCGGCTCGCATGAGCCATCTTCAGAGAGGTAGTTTAAACTGAAATATTATAAAATCCACCATCACCGACGATTTTATTTTGTGTTGACATAAAACTCCGCTTGGCAACGGCAATAGTTACCAAAAATAATAAACGCAGTTCTTAAGTTTGCGATGCGGTTTTATGACGTCACACCGCGGGATAGCGCGAAATGACAACAAAACCATGTAGTCAAATGCAATGTAATATGTTATTTCCTGTTTTAAAGTTGATTTTATTGAGTGTTGGTTGTTTTGATTTGATGTACATGGCCTCCAATATCTGCAGGTTCCTCTTACTGTGTGTATGAGTAAGGATCACCGTATTGTTGACCAAAATCTGTCTGATATATATATCCAGGAGTAGATTGGTAAATAATCCCAATGGATTCTAATAGTATTAGGTCAAATAATAACATTGATTCAATAGAGAGCTCGAAGTGAATTTCAGTTACAGAGCAGGTATTCCTTTATTTCATATGTAAACTAAAAGCTTACATTTGGGGTATAGCTATTTCAACAGGTTACTAGACCTGCATTGTTCAATCACAGTCGAGCGTAAAATGAAGAAATTCTAGTGTTCAGCTAATAAAGGTGAGTAAAGAAAATAAAGAAGAAACGAAGGTTGGTTAGTAAAAAGCTAAGCAGGGGGTTGAAAAGGAGAATAGTGGCCCACTTATTTTAGGAGGGGATGGATGCAGCTTATCCGAGAAGTTAAAGGTAGCCGGCAGGAATAAGCCTAAGAGTATCTTCTTCTTCTATAGGGAGACGTGGAAGGCTTTCATCGCCTACGTCCTTTCAGGGCGTAGGCGAACATGGCCTTCCAAGTCTCCCTATTCCTGGTGGCTCTTAGCACGCTTTCTCCTGTTACACCACCCAAACCCCGCTCTGCCATCCACTAGCTCAAGCCCATAATAAAGAATATAAATGTATAGATACAAGCATGGCCACAAACTGAGGGATCAGTTTATTGATTATAATATAGAATTGAACCCCCGATTTATAACCACATTATAACTTCTTATAAACAGTTGGCATATATATTCTTCTTCTATGTGCCTTGTCCTTTCAGGACGTAGGTGATCATGGGCTCCCACGTCTCCCTATCCTTGATGGCTCTTAGCACGCTTTCACCTGTTACACCACCCAAACCCCGCTCTGCCATCCACTAGCAAGAGCCCATAAATCTAGAATATAAATGTATAGAAACAAGCATGGCCACAAAATGAGGGATCAGTTTATATATTGATTATAATATAGAATTGAACCCCCCTTTTTATAACCACATTATAACTTCTTATAAACAGTTGGCATGTACATTCTTCTTCTATGTGCCTTGTCCTTTCAGGACGTAGGCGTTCACAGCCTTCCACGTCTCTCTATCCCTGCTGGCTCTTAACAGGCTTTCTCTTGTAACATCTTGCAGTCCTTGTTCTGTCATTCACCTGCTCAGATCCTTCGAATATGTTATCCGCTGCTTTCCTCTGTCTCTTTTTCTATCTGGCCTGTTAGTATCATATTCTCCAAGCCGTCCTTCCTTATTGCATGTCCCAGGAACTTCAGCTGTCTCTTCCTGATGCTCAGTATTAACTTCCTTTTTGTTTCCATCATTTCCAAAACCTCATCATTGCTCACATGTTCGGTCCACGATATCCACAGCATCCTTCTGTAGAACGACATGTCTGCTGCTTCCAGTTTTTCCTTCATCTTTGATTATACGTATCTAAGTTTAAATTCTAACTGCTAACAAAACATTCAGACGAAAAATATAACGATTAAATTTAGAAGAAAGGAACAGTTAAACCCTTTTTAAATTAGTTTAAAGCTTTATTACCCTTCAATAATTCATAAATTATGAAATTCATTAATTATATTTAGCAACGTTCACACCGCCGTAACGTAATGTTTTCATTTGTATTGCTTTAAATAATCGCCCACATTCATTCTTATGGTTACTAATGAAATATGGGTTTCAAGGTGTTAAACTCAAATATTTATCGATGCAATAGAATAATTTCCATGGGTAACTTATAGACGTGGAACTAGAAAATGGCTTATTTATTCGGTAAGTATTAGGATATACCAGAAAATTAAAAACAGGACTCAGTGAAATTTTCGAGATTAAACCTAATTATTATAATAATTATTATTATTATTGTGTGGAGGAAGATTAAGTTTTTTTTTTTATGATCATTAATAAACACAGAACAAATATGGGGCCTAAAGTGAACGAAATGAACATTAAAAATTGTTTTAAGTCTCATCAGCGTAATGGCAAAACGAGAAAGTGTCAAAAAAAGTATGAGGCAAAAAGTTGGAAAATGATGTGTGGAGGGGGTAGTGTGTGGGGGAATAGGGTAATGGATATTTGTGTGGCTACAAGGACCATTTACAAAATGATGTCTTTTGCATAGGAGTCTAAACAGATGGAGAGAGAGAGAGTTAGAGAGAGAGAAAGAAAAAACAAACGTAAAAGAGGAGTAGAGAATGAAATGGAAAGAATAAAAAAAGGGAACGAAAGAAAGAATAATATATAGCGAGGGAGAGAGAAAGAGAGAGAGATAGAGAGAAAGATGAATTTAGAGAGAGAACAGCTAAGAGAGAAAGAGAGAAGACGAAACAGAGAAAAAGAAGAAAAAAATTGATGGAGGTAAAAAAAGAGCAAGAAGAGAAAGGAAAAGAGAGAGAGAGAGAGAGAGAGAGAGAGAGAGAGTAATATGAATTTATAGAGAGAAAAGCAAAAACAGAAAGAGAGAGAAAGACAAAACAGAGAAAAAGAAGAAATAGATGGAGGTGAAAAGAAAAGCGAGAAGAGAAAGGAAAAGAGAGAGAGAGAGAGAGAGAGAGAGAGAGAGAGAGAGAGAGAGAGAGAGAAACGATGTCTCATTAGATATTGTCCTTTCAATGTCGAAACAAAATGTACACTTTGTAATAGATGGTAATTTGTACATGTTCTAAACTATAATAAATATTTATAGCTCTATTTCTATATTGAGCACTGTTTTAAATTAATGTTTTGAACGTTTTTAATATTTTCTTCGTTCCTTATTTACTTATATATATATATATATATATATATATATATATGTTAAAAAAGGATTAATTCAAAGATGTTGAATGGCCATTTCGATATGAAGATCCCCACGGGGAACGACACATCACCTCAGCAACAGAAAAAACCTTTCAGAAACTGGAGAAAAATTAGTCTACTTTTCCTTTTTAAATAGATTGCAAAGAAATTAAAAAATAAATAATAAAATAAAATAAAAATAAAAATAAAGGGAAAGAAAAAGAAAAGGAAAAAGAAAAAGAAAAAGATAGAATAAAATCAAATAAATAAGAAAAGAAAAAAATTGACATCGTCTGGGTTCGCAAAAAAAAAGGGGAGAATGTAACTAAAAATTAACAGACAGCCGTGTTAAATCGACGTCAGTTAAAGCAACACGGAAAAAAGGTGGTAAGAGAGATAAAAGAAGGAAGGGAGGGAAAAAGAAAGAAACTAAAGAAAATTTTTTTTTTAAATATTACAGACGCTGGACAAATTCAAAAACCTAATTTCCCCAAAACGTTGAAGTATTAGAAAAAGGCCTTTACTTAAAAAGGCATAATTATTAATAAAAGGGAATAAAAAGATATAGGATTTAAAATAAAATTATTTTTTTAATATTAATTAGGATCGGGTTTTTTGGAATTTACCTTCCTGCTTTTTTCCCTTGGATTGAAGTATCTGAATTAAAATATATATATATATAGTGTCATCCGAAGGCAGGTGTGTTTCTCTGTATCATAGGTCATCATTTCTGTTAGACTCCGATTGCTTTTAACCCAGGATTGAAACCCGACCGAATTGGCGTCAGTCGGCGATTCTACCTCTGGGCTATGGGCGTTCGGTAGAAGAAGGCAGACTATAATATCATTATACCCACCTAATAGCCAGAGTCTTCTAATCCATTACTGAATGACAGATGCGTACATGACAGAGTAGCTACTGTTTTTCAAAGTCTACCATTCTTCCAGAGTGCTCAATCAGGGTGTGAGAGCGTAAATAGTCATCCGCATATATATGTTAGTCATAAATACGAAATAATTTCCATGGGTAACTTATAGACGTGGAACTAGAAAATGGCTTATTTATTCAGTAAGTATTGGGACATACCAGAAAATTAAAAACAGGACTCAGTGAAATTTTCGAGATTAAACCTAATTATTATAATAATTATTAATTATTATTGTGTGGAGGAAGATTAAGTTTTTTTTTTATACAGAGATCATTAATAAACACAGATAAATATGGGCCTAAAGTGAACTAAATACATATATATATTGGCCATAAATCCGAAATAAAACGACCTGGTGGTAAATTCCAAAGGGTCCTTTTTGATTTAATGAATATGTATATACCTTGGTTCCCTCTCACTGGAATGTGATTGGCTAGTGTCAGCCATAAATATAGACTAAGGCGAAGAGATCCAGAGATCTATTGGTCTACCACTAGAGGTCTACAGGTTTTCGACTAGAGATGTCCGACTATTGATCTACGTCTATTGACTACGCCTACGTCTCAGGATACTGCATATGACGAGTACCGTCCATTACGTCTACGTACTAGATTGCTCTACCCGGTTACATTTGACTAAACCACTCAACTACATCGAATGATATATATATATATATATATATATATATATATATGTCCCTTTCCGGGACATATCACTATTAATATTATATGTTAACACTTATCCAGCCAGAGAGCTTAATGTAATTGAATCTATTTATTTAAAGATCCAATATTTATTACATATGAAAATTCAAATTTTTTTATGTCGGATGGGCATTTCGATGGGTAATATTAACCAACCATCTTATCAGCATTGGATTCGCTGATAAGATGGGTTTTTAATATTACCCGTCGAAATGGCCATCCAATATAAGATAATTTGAAATTTTACATGTAATATATATATATATATATATATATACTATTTTCAGTAGTCATCTCCTACCGCACTAACCTTCAACCTCTCTCTCATGCTCCTTTCTCCGTCCACTCTACTCTCATCAGTATTCTCATCCTCCTCTTACCCACTTCCTGGCACCCCCTATAAACTGTCACGTTTTCTCATAATTTTCCTCCTATGTAACCCCCTGCACAACAATAGCAGTAAAATGCCTTGATGGAAGCGATATTATGTATATATATATACACACACACACACACACACACACACACACACACACACACACATATATATATATATATATATATATATATATATGTCAGATTCCATCAATTGTAAATATTGTGTCTGCTTATTTTTCCTAAAATCCGTTCATACTCACACATATTCTTTTGCGTATTATAATTAAAAGATTTAAGAAATGTGCTGTAACTTAGATTATTTTATTATTAATTTCCCGATGTTCCCAAGTACTTTCAAACTCCTTTTGATATCATCTTCAGGGGTCTTAGTCTTAGAAATAAAAACAAATAAAAAAATAACAGCAAAAATGTGTAACAAAAATTACTGTAAATTCTTTTCTTGCTTCAAATGACATTACAACATACAAAAAAATCCATTTTGGATACTTTTCACGTTTTAATGAACGTTAAGCAATTTGTCAACCATTACAGTTCATTCCTGACATCTTTCAATTATAATACGCGAAAGATTATCCGTGAGTATTAACGGATTTTATTAAAAATACCTAGACATGATGTTTGCAATTCATTGAACCTGACATGTCTAAAAGTAAATTTGCTGCCTATATATATATATATATATATATATATATATATATATATATATATATAAACATGTTACGGAAATTAACGAATTTTAATTAAACTTGGTTATAAATAACCGACCATTTGAAACGAATTGTTTGAACATTATTTTTTATCGATACTTGTATTTACGTAGATATTCTGTTTTTTTTTAATTAAACAGTATTATATATATATATATATATATATATATATATATATATATATATATACCGGCCTGATTATTTACGATAAATTGTTAAAATGAAAATGTGTGCCATTCGGCAGGATTCGAACCTGCGACCCCTATTTACATATTATGGTAGCTTCCCCTATGTAAATAGGGGTCGTAGGTTCGAATCCTGCCGAATGGCACATATTTTCGTAATAACAATTTATCAGGTCGGGAGATATAAATATATAATATTGCTTAATTAAAAAAAAAACGGAATATCTACTTAAATACGAGTATCGATAAAAAATAATGTTCAAACAATTCATTTCAAATATATATATAGAGACTCCGACTGACGCCAAATCGGTCGAGTTTTGATCCCGGCCAGAACAAAGTGAATGTCTAGCCACACTGATGAGCTGTGATACAGCGAAATAGGCTTCTATCTAGATGACAAATATATATATATAACGTTGTAACGTTGACAGATGTTATTATTCATTTCTCAATGAGAAATACTCATTAACATACTTAAGCCGTCAATTAATAGAATCAGCTAGGAATACTGTAGTAATGTTCTAAAATGTTTGTATAAAGAACAGTTTTTTTCATGCTTTAATACGTGCATGGCCATGACAATACAACATATAAAAGCATGTCAATTTTGGATAATTTTCACGTGCTAATGAACGCTAGCAATTTGTCAACCGTTATACTTGAAGAAGAAAAAAATTTACAGTAATTTTTAGCAACACACTTTTGAGGTTATTTTTATCAACATAAGTTACATCCCTGAAAATGATCTTCGAAAGTTGTTGAAAGTACTTGGGTACCTTGAGAAATGAATGACAATAATATCTGTCAACGTTACAGCTCATTTCTGACATCTTTCAATTATAATACGCGAAAGATTATCTGTGAGTATTAAAGGATTTTAAGCAGACGCAATGTTTGCAATTTATTTTATCTGACATATATATATATATATATATATATATATATATATACAGCACTGTGCAAAAGTATTAGCACAGTAACTACTTTATATGTTATGAGGCATCAAAATAAAGTTTAAAAACATTTCTGTCCTAACACATTTGCTCACTACCGGTAGTGTGCAAAAGTATTAGGACAGGAGTGATTTTCCTAAAAACCTCACTGAAATTCAAATACAAGCTAAAAAGTCAAGTAAATTGCTAATAAATATTGATTATTTAAAACTAGGTGTAAAAGAAATGTATTAAAAAAAGTTATATTTAATTTTCTTATTTTCTATTAAACACTTTATTTTGAAATTACTCAATATTCTATTATCCTTGGATATAAGTGATTTTTTTCTTATTCCCCCCCCTCTCGAATTGATAAATCTAATATTACTTTGCAAGACACACTTGGGGAACAAATACAAGCTGCTTGGCAGGAGATACCATTAGATACATGGAAGAATCTTGTGATGTCAATGCCTGACAGAATGAAGGCTGTCATCAAAGCAAAAGGCTATTATACTAGATATTAAATTTATTTTGTAACAAGCATTTTTCTTGTTAAAGCATTTGTTGACTAAATCAAATAAAATTACTTTAATTAAATTGTTTATTTTCTGTCAATATGCCTCATAAAAGAAAAAAAAGTACTTGTCCTAATACTTTTGCAGAGCACTCTCTCTCCCTCCCTCTCTCTCTCTCTCTATATATATATATATATATACTAGATGCGATTGGTTAAAATGTCGCAATTATTTTATTATTCCAAAGCGAAAGGCTATGATACTAAATATCAAAATTATTTGTAACAAGAATTTTTTTCTTGTTAAAGCATTTGTTGAATTAATGAAATAAAATTACTTTAATTAAATTGTTTATTTTCTCTCAATATGCCTCATGAAAGATAAAATAGTTCTTATCCTTATACTTTTGCACAGCTCTCTCTCTCTCTCTCTATCTCTCTCTCTATCTCTCTCTCTCTCTCTCTCTATATATATATATATATATATATATCCTTGATTATCAGACGACAATCAAAAGCGTTGGACATGGTAAGTTGCTTACGTCATAAGATGGTAATTTTCTGGACATGTGATACAGCGAAACGGGCTTGTATGTGGATGACTAATATATATATATATATATATATATATATATCGCTATATTTCCATTCTCTTAGTCAGCGTATTGACTTTACATTGAAAAAAATGCATAGAACACAGATAAAAAGAAATTACATATCAATTATCCCAAGGGTGATGAATTCCTCTCACTGCATCTCCAGCCGTGGGATAAGACGAGTGCTTTTTTTTTTAATGGAGCCACGTGTTCAAGATTCGCGCCCTTGGCTTTTTCTCCTCTCGTGTATAGAACGAGAATTTTTTTCTTCTTCTCCCTATTTCAAGGTAACAGAAATATCTCAATTATGTTGATCTCATACGAACTTCTACGACGACAAAACGCTTAAACTGTGTCTGAGCTGACAGCAGACACATTTGTTAATAGTCCTTTTTTTTAAAAATCATTTTACCCCAGGTAAGGCAGTTTACCGCCACTGTTGCGCAGGGGGTTACATAAAGAAAAAGTAATGAGAAAGATGGGTAGGATATAGGGGGTGTCAGGAGGAAGGTAATAGAAGGATGTGAATACCGGTGTGATGGCGGTGGAGTGGATAGAGAAAAGAGCTTGAGAGAAAGGATGTGACTTAGTGAGATAGAAGATTGAACTTGAATTTAAAATTCTTGGCGATTGTAGCTGTCTGGGAAGTAAGTATACGGAAGGGAATTCCACAGGCGGGAAGTGAGAGAAAAGAAGCAGATAGAGTAGAAATTACGGTTATATTTTATCGGTTTCACTTTAAAAGGGTAGGATCCAGTTGGTAGTCCAGTAGCTCGAGTAAATTCATACATATGGGGCACCAGCTATGTAGATTCGTCTGGCTCATTAGGTTCGATCATATATATATATATATATATATATATTGATAACTAAAAACTGCCTTGAAGGTAAATCTCAAAAGATCCTATTTATATTAAATATTAACACTGATCCAGTTAGAGGTTTCATTTTAATTAAATTTATTTCTTTACAGATATTTATTACATACAACAAAATTCAAACATTCTAAAATCAAATGTCCATGTATCACTATCTCTCTCTCGCTCTCTCTCTCTATATATATATATATATATATATATATATGCCAAAAACAATGTTGTTGAAGATATCATTCTTTGAATATTACAAATAATCTGGAACTGTTTCTGACTATTTTTCCACAAATTTTTCCTTTTCTATGATGAGATCTGACATCTCGGCGTGTCCGAGACAGGCGCGTGTCATTTTCTCGACGATACCTAAAAGCTGGTCCAGAAAAAAAAAAAGAAGAAAATGTCGATGCCATCGTAGCCCAACTAACGCCAAACAGAAAGACACTCACGTGGACGACACGCATATACACGGACACTTCACTTCCACACACACACACACACACAACACGCACAAATAAACACACAAACACGTGTCAGAATAAGAAGAGGACATGTTTGTTTTTCACCAGAAAAAAAAAATGACAGGAAAACGTTTTACGATATTAAATGACACAAAGAGATGACTTTCCCCTATTAACACATTTTTATGACGATGTGTCTATCCATCCATTCAAATCTCGCTCTCTCTCTCTCTCGCTCGCTCTTCATATTTGTCAGTTTATCATAATTTTTCAGCCACCAACACATATATAAACACCCCATATATATAAATATATATATATATGTGTGTGTGTTTGTGTGTGTGTGAGTGTAAATATACATATATATATATACTAGCAGTATAGCCCGGCGTTGCTTGGGTGTAATGAAAGCTTTAAAACTAATCCATGGTCTTGGAGCTCAGACTCAGGCTAAAGAATATTTGAAATAATAAAATAATTGCGACAATTTACCAATCGCACCTAGTATATATATATATATATATATATATATATATATATATATATAACTAGCAGTATAGCCCGGCGTTGCTTGGGTGTAATGAAAGCTTTAAAACTAATCCATGGTCCTGGAGCTCAGACACTTTGGACGTTGTCACGAAAGACTAAAAAGCAATAGTTGTTTCCAGTTAAAGCGAAACCTTAGACTGAAAGAAACATGAATGGATGTAAGTTAAATTTTGATTTCCTGGTATCGATAGCAAATAAATTTTTTTCGTCGTAAACTGAATTTTGAAGGTTAAATAAGTCCTCTGAGTAAATGGTGTCATGGTTGAGACTAAGAACTACAATTATACCTACTTAGAGCCAAACCCAAAGCAACAACTAAAATAAAAGGGCTGAAAAACTGATTTTGATCAGACCCAGTATATATTATCGATTTTCTGCACTATTGTAAGAAATTCAATTCTGAATATCTTTTCTTATCTCTATGAGTGCATTAAATTTGATTAAAATCGGACCAATCCTTCTATTACCAGATTTTTTCGATTATCGATTTTCGATATTAATCGGGGGTATCTCCACACAAAAACCTGGCTAAGAACACTCGCAGACGCTTATAGTACAAGAGTGTAAATTTTCAAGAAAATCGGTTCAGCCGTTTCGGAGTCTATAGGTAACGGACACACACACACAGACAGACAGACACACATACACACAGACAAAGTTTCATTTATAAATAAGTTTATATATATATATATATATATATATATATATATATATATATATATATATTTGTGTGTGTGTGTGTGTGTGTGTGTGTGTATATATATATATATGTATATATAGTGGCTAGAACGTTCGCTTTCTGACCAAGAAACCCGGGTTCAAATATCAGCATGGATGGTCAATTTGTCAGCTAGGTGAGTTCTTTTGTGTATATATGTTTGCAGAAGGCGATCCAGCGTGCGGTACCTTTGGAAAGTGAGTGGGATATTGGGCAGTCGGCTCTCTTTGAGGGGGGCACCGATGATTGTGCCATTCTCGAAGTCACAAGTCATCGTCACCGAGGGTTTCAGCGTCCTAGCCTTGTTTGCGTTAGATAACGCACTCTCTCCCATTAACGTCCGCTCAGCATCAGTCAGTCAGTTAAGTGTCATACGCGATATACACTTTGGGCGATCATGTCTCAAAAGAGACATGACTTACTGGCCAAAAGATTATCCCGCATTAGGTTGCCTTAGCTTTCTGCAGTAGTTTGGTTGCCTGCCAAATCTATAGAACCCAATCTATCCTGTTATTTGACTCATAGCTAGAGGAAGAAGAGATGTATTATATTAAGTATTAATTAGTGGGGGATCAATTTATTACTTCATAACAATATAAAACTGATCCCCTATTTTATGCCCAGTAAAAACCTTAATCATATTTTCAACTATTATATTCAGTCAGTCAGTTAAGTGCCATACGTGATACGCGCTTGGGCGATCGTGTCTCGAAAGTGACATGACTGACTGGACAGAAGATTATCCTGCAGTAGGTTGCCATGGCTTTCTGCGGTAGACTAGTTGCCAGCCAATCCAATCTGTTCTATCAGTTAACCCAGAATTGGAGGGAAGAGACAGATTAATACCTTTCCCAAGGGTATTTGTGTGTAAGTTAATGCCATGAATTCGACTGGAATTCGAACACGGCTCGCCCGATTTGTCGTTCCGATTAGATATCCACTACACCACAACATTTGAACATCTCGTATCAGTTTGAATCTTGATAGAAGAACTAAATATAAAATTCGGCATGATAGAGTCGGCCAAAGTTTGCACTGGAAAAAAAGCAACATTTACTAGAAAGCAACCGCAAGAAATTGCAAGAAGGGCCTGTTTACAGAGAGAGGACGTGTAACCATTTTATAAGAAAATCACCCAGATATCGTGATCAAAAACTACAAAAAACACAATATGCTTTCTTATTGACATGGAATTCTCTGCTGATTGTAATTTATCTTTAGAGATCTTCAAAAGAAAAATTAACAAAATTAAAAGTAAAATGCAAGGGTCTTGAAGTGAAAATCTCAAAAAACGTGCCAGATGAGGACCGATATTGCAGTTGAAGTCTTCAGATTGACTAGAACGATTCCGATAGATTCATTGAGAAAATTCCTTGCAGCTCATGCCTTGAAGAAATAAAAAAAAATTCTCACTACAGCTCACACATTACGAAAAGCTCTATCTATATACAATATGTGTGATCTTTTTCTTTGTTTTACGAGGGTCATTCAATAAATAATGTGGATTTTTCGGTATAAGGATTCTACGAAGGTCATTCAATACATAACGTGAATTTTTAGGAATGAGGACTTCCACGAGGGTCATTCAGTAGATAAGGTGAATTTTTCGGTATAAGGACTTCTACGAGGGTCATTCAATAAATAAGGTGAATTTTTCGGTATAAGGACTTCTACGAGGGTCATTCAATAAATAAGGTGAATTTTTCGGTATAAGGACTTCTACGAGGGTCATTCAATAGATAAGGTAAATTTTTCGGTATAAGGACTTCTACGAGGGTCATTCAATAAATAAGGTGAATTTTTCGGTATAAGGACTACTACGAGGGTCATTCAATAGATAAGATGAATTTTTCGGTATAAGGACTTCTACGAGGGTCATTCAATAATTAAGCTGAATTTTTGGGCATAAAGACTTCTACGAGGGTCATTCAGTAAATAAGGTGATTTTTTTTCCGAATAAGGACTTCTACGAGGATCATTCAATAAATAAGGGGAATTTTTCGGTAAATGAACTTCTACGAGGCTCATTCAATAAGTCAGCTGCATTTTCGGTATAAGGTGATTGACTGATTTGATAGTCGTTGTAGACATATGACAACAAAGAAGAGAAGAAAAGTTCGAACATGTACCCAAGTAACTTGGGTACATATTTACAATACATCAGCTCAGAAACAGAGAAAAATAATGTCTTACATTTAAAAAAAATCACACCCAATTTACATAGTGGAAGCACTTGAAGTATGAGCTGCACTCGTGTGTATATTTTTTCTAATTCCTGTCTGTTCACTTGCAAAATAAGATTTAATAAAAGTGAAACATGTTACATTGATAATATATATATATATATATATATATATATATATATATATATATATATACCTCAGAGGTAGAATAGCCGACTGATGCCAATTCGGTCGTGTTTCAATCCTGGATTAAAAGCAATCGGAGTCTAACGGTACTGATAAGCTGTGATACAGCGAAACAGTTCGGTCTGCGGATGACTATATATATATATATATATATATATATATATATAAAACAGAAATTTCAATATTTTATTTTTATATATAGCTCCGTAGATAGAATATAATACCTGCATCGAGCACTCCACCTTGATCAATTTTAATATTAATGAAATTAATATTAATTAGGATCGGGTTTTTGGGATTTACCTATCTAACCATCTTTTTGGATTATATATATATATATATATATATATATATATATATTGCAAATATATTTTTATATTTTTTAAATCAATATTTTTATATATATATATATATATATATATTACCGAAATTAACGAAGATTAACGGAATTTGGTTATAAACAACAGACAATTCGGCAGGATATGGGTCGGAAGTTCGAAGCCTGCCGAATGACATATATTTTCGTAATAAAAATAAAATTTATAGTAAATAATCAGGCCAGTAGATATATATATATATATATATAATACTGTTTAATCAAAAACAGAATATCTACTTAAATATGAGTATCGATAAAAATTTAAACAAATCATTTCATATATATATATATATATATATATATATATATATATATATTTTAATATTATTATCATTATTATTATTATTATTATTATTATTGTAAAACGTACGAAGAAAACAATGTCACTAATAATGACTAAAATCATTAAGTCCTACAGTTAAGAAAA
>JBBBDQ010000375.1:1682500-1702500 GCA_037127315.1 Ascarosepion bandense | reverse complement strand
CACACATCTTCGTAATAAAAAAATTATCTTAAATAATCAGACCGGTAGAAATAAATATGTAATACTGTTTGATTATAAATAGAATATCTACTTAAATACGTGTATCGATCAAAATAATGTTCAAACAAATAATTTCACATATGTGTGTGTGTGTGTGTGTGTGTGTGTGTGTGAGATATAGTTAATTTTTTATTATATTTCTCTAATTTGCTTTTTATAGTTGTGGAATATTGTGCTTAAAGCTGTTGATAAACATTCTGTAGTTGCGCAAAAAGAAAAACAATAATAGAAATTGTAGTTTGTTTTTATTCAAACGCGTTTTGATATAAATATATATATATGCGGATGACAGTATATATATATATATATATATATATATATATATATATATATGAACTTGCTGATATATATATATACTAGCAGTATAGCCCGGCGTTGCTTGGGTGTAATGGAAGCTTTAAAACTAATCCATGGTCCTGGAGCTCAGACTCTTTGGACGTTGGCACGAAAGACTAACAAACAATAGTTGTTTCCAGTTAAAGCGAAACCATAGACTGAAAGAAAAATGAATGGATGTAAGTCAAATTTTTATTTCCTGGTATCGACATCAAATATGTTTTTCGTCGTAAACTGAGTTTTGAAGGCTAAATAAGTCTTCTGAGTAAATAGTATCATGGCTGAGACTAAGAACTAGAATTATACCTACTTGAGTAAAACCTGAAGCAAAAATATAAAAAGGCTGAAAAAATACAGACATACAGGTAGATAAACAGACACACACACAAACGTCTTGCCTTATATATATATATATATATATATATATATATATATATATATATTATCGATTTTCTGCGCTATTGTAAGAACTGCAACCTTGAAACTTCTGAATATCGTTTCTTATGTCTTTGTCTATGAGTGTATCAAATTTGATTAAAATCGGACCACTCCTTCTATAACCCCATTTTTTCGATTATCGATTTTGGATATTTATCGGGGGTACCTCGACACAAAACCTAGCTAAGAACACTCGCAGATGCTTATAGTACAACTGTGTAAATTTTCAAGAAAATCGGTTCAACCGTTTCGGAATCTATAGGTAACGGACACACACACACACACACAAACAGAGAAGCACACACAGACACACACACACATACACACAAAGAAGCAAATTTCCATTTATAAATAAGTTTAGATTAGATATTTATACATATAAAAACGATAATAGTATATATATATATATATATACTATTATCGTTTTTAATATTTTTACATTGTTATTCTTATTGTAGTTTTATATAATAGTATTATTTTAATATATATATATATATATATATTATAAAATGTACATATTTTTTTTATATATATCCACTACAAAAGTACATTTGTCTCATCAGGCGACATGTGTAGGAATGGAAAGGCTTTACATACATACCGCCTGATGAGACATTGAAGTTTCAATGTCGAAAGAAATGTACCTATGTAGTTGATATATATAAAAAAATGATGTACATGTTCTAAAATATAATTTATAATAAATATTCACAGCTCTATATATTATATGTCGAGCACTGTTTTAATTTAATGTTTTCGACGTTGTAAAAATTCTTTCTTCGTTCTGTATTCACTCGGTTATATATATATATATATATATATATATATATATATATATATATATATACAATATTATTTATTCCAACAATACTTGGTATATATATATATATATAATTTCAAATTAATTTTAAATATAAAAATATATTAAATACAAAAATTAAGTTTAAATACAAAAATAAATGTAGCCGTATAGTTTACTAATACAGATATATTTATACCCGCTACTAATTCTCATCTCTTTTTAGCCCATCGTCTCCTACACCCTCCCACCCCGTATACATTTTCTTCTACTTACTATTTTTTCTCTTTGTTAAACCCAAAGGCCTGGTCATAAAAGGCTGTAAAGGGCCAAACCATATCTTCTACTATTAAACCCATCTCTAAAATTTTCAACATGTCAATTAACCACCTCTCTCCTCCTTTCCCTCTTTTTGTTCGAATTCTAATTTACAAGTTCCAATTCTAAATTTCCCATTTTCTCTACCCCACTTACCTCTCACCCAAAATTTACCAATATAAGGAAAATATTTTTCATTTCCTTTCACACTACCTGATGAGACATTGTCCTTTAAATGTCAAAACAAAATGTACACTTTGTAGTAGATGATAATTTGTACATGTTCTAAACTATAATTTATAATAAATATTCACAGCTCTATTTTATACTGAGCCCTGTTTTAAATTAATGTTTTGAATGTTGTTATTTTTTTCTTAGTTCCTTATTTACTTGGATATATATATATATATATATATGTTTATATATATATATATATATATATATATATATATATATATTAGTTAGAACTTGAGAACGCTTCAGAGTTAGTTCATAGAATTTTTCTAGTTATAAATGTTTATGGCTATTGGGGAGAGGGGAGTAAAAAGTTATTAAGACGAACTGGAGGCCAAAATGAAGAGCAAGGAGAAAATAGGAGAGCAATAAGAAGAGACATGAAAGGAATAAAGAGCAAAAGAGAGAAAAAGAGAACAAACAACTAAACCTTCTTTATTACAATCTGTCCTTCATCAAACAAAAGATTTTCTATTTTCTTTTCATACTACCTGATGAGACATTGTCCTTTCAATGTCGAAAAAAATGTACACTTTGTAGTAGATGATAATTTGTACATGTTCTAAACTATAATTTATAACAAATATTCGTAGCTCTACTATATTTAGCACTGTTTTAAATTAATGTTTTGAACGTTGTTAGTATTTTCTTTGTTCATTATACACTTGGATATATATATCTATATATATATATATGGAGAGAGAGACGGAGGGAGAGAGATAGAGAGATACATGGATATATATAAGCACATGTATATACATATATTTTTCTAAACATATACTGTTAAATATAAGAGACAATCAATGTCTATTATGTTCAATCATGTGCCGTTCTAAACGTCGTATTTTGGCTTTAATTTCAGTTGAAAATAAAGACAAAAATTCTCCAACATTTGGATAAATTTTTATTAATTTGCTTCTAAGCTTTCGGCTCACATGAGCCATCTTCAGAGAGGTTATCAAGATGGTAACACAATAACATCCACCATCACCGACGATTTTATTTTGTGTTGACATAAAACTCGGCTAGGCAACGTCAATAGTTACCAAAATTACAAAAGCAGTTCGCAAATTTGCGGTTCTATGACGTCACACCGCGTGATAACGCGAAGTGACAACAGAACCATGTATTCAAATTAATAATGTATATATATATATATATATATATATATATATATATATATATATATATATATATATATAATTTGTTAATACCAATGAAAGTATATTCCACAATTAGATATTTACTTTTAAAAAGTGCTCACTACCAAAATACAGCATAGATATATAACTATTATCATTATTTTTATTATAGCAGACTACAAACCAATAACTACAGTTTCGGTGTTTAGTACACCATCATCAGGCAGTGATATATATATATATATATATATATATTGCTCGAAATATGTTATATTTCTCAGAAACTTTTAATCTGTATCGGTGATTGTGCGTTTATATATATATATGGGATCACAGAGGAATCTAATCACTTTCAGATATATCATTTCGTATTTATGAGAGTGGGTCCGTGTTTAGGTAGGAGTTCAATCAATAAACGAATAAAAAAAAGGAAGTTTTTATTGATTTGAAGAAGATTCAATTTGAAAAAAATAATCTAGCCGTCAGTAGGTCTGTCTGATCGAAAACTAATTAATAAATAGAGAGACAGATGGATTGATAGATATATCGTCAATTACCAGATTGAGATAGATAGAGAGATAAAGAACAGTTTTACATATATAATATATACAGCGTGCGATGGATAATTTGTCATCTAAGGGACTCAAAAATGAAAATAATCATTTTAACACATATACAGTACTGTGCAAAAGTATTAGGACAAGAACTATTTTATCTTTTATGAGGCATCAAAATAAAGTTTAAAATCACCCCTGTCCTAACACTTTTGCATACTACATGTAGTGTGCAAAAATATTAGGACAAGGGTGATTTTCCTAAAAAAACTCACTGAAATTCAAATACAGGGTGAAAAGACAAGTAAATTGCTCATAAATATTAATAATGTTAAACTAGGTGGAAAAGAAATGTATTAAAAAGAAGTCATATTTAATTTTCTATTAAACAAGTTATTTTGAAACTACTCATTATTAATGTTTTGAAATACCGACTTTTGAATTCCTTTCTGTTTACTTGCTTTCCCGACAGCTACAATCTCCAGGAGTTTAAATGTAAAGTCAATAGTCATCTCCTATTTCAGTAACTTGCATTCTCTCTCTCGTGCTTCGTCCACTCAATTCTCACCAGAATTCTCCTTGGATATGACTAACTTTTTTCTTATCCCCCCTCTCGAATTGATAAATCTAATGTTACTTCGCAAGACACACTTTAGGAACAAATACAAGCTGCTTCTCAGGAGATACCATTAGATACATTGAAGAAGCTTGTGATGTCAATACCTAAAAGAATGAAGGCTGTGATCAAAGCGAAAGGCTATTATACTAAATATTAAATTATTGTTTTCTTGTTAAAGCATTTGTTGAGTTAATCAAATAAAATTACTTTAATTAAATTGTTTATTTTCTGTCAATATGCCTCATAAAAGATAAAATAGTTCTTGTCCTAATATTTTTGCACTGTACACACACACACACACACATATATATAAATATATATATAGAGTCATCTGCAGACAGATCTGTTTGGCCGTATCACAGCTCATCAGTACGGTTAGACTCCGATTGCTTTTTTACACAGGATTGAAACCCGAGCGAAATGGCTTCAGTCGGCGACTCTCCCCCTGGGTTATGGGCGTTCGATGGAAGTAGGCAGACTTTTTAGCGCAAATCATTATACGCGCCCAATATATATACGAAGTGCGATTGGTAAAATGTCGCAATTATTTTATTATTTCAAAGCGAAAGGCTATTATACTAAATATTAAATTTATTTTGTAACTAGTATTTCTTGTTAAAGTATTTGTTGAGTAAATCAAATAAAATTACTTTAATTAAATTGTTTAATTAAATTGTATATTTTCTGTCAATATGCCTCATGAAAGATAAAATAGTTCTTGTCCTAATACTTTTGTATTTACAGGATTTACGCGAAAGGTATTAAATAACACCACCATCGGCTTTAACCACGGCCTCCAGACAACTTGGAAATCTTCTGCATCTCTTCTGGACGGTTCCCTTAAGCTGCTGAATGACGCTTTAACACTTGGCATCAGTTTATCTTTGGTTTCATCAGGAGTTTTGCTGATTTCTCACTGATGTGGGCCACACACAAAATAATCAAAAGGAATTGGAGTCTAGGGAGATTGGTGGCCAGATGTAAGGGGTGACGTAATCGTAGAAAATTGTTTGACAACCAATACAAGTTTCTCTTTTTTGTATGGCATAGTGCAGCGTCCTGCTTCCAGACATAGGGTATTTCAGCAGCCACTCTCTTGACCCCTGTTGGACGCCCGCGCCTATTCGGCTATAATGGACTATTCCATTACTATGTAAAGTAATGGTGGCATCTACGTAGAGAGAGTGTGCCGAGCAGCCGTATCGACAAGTCAGTGGTAGACTTCCGGTGACGACCCGGAGGTACCCATTGCTCATACTACGTCTTACGACGGTTGAGACGATTAACCTTTATTATTGTATTGGATACTAATAACCTTTGTAAATACTATTTTCACGGAATACAACAATTAATCTATTCCTGTTGTTGAGTTATTTATTCTTACTCACGACATAACAACCCCGAATAGCACTACCTCTTCGTGCTGGATGTAAGACCCTGTAGCAAAAGGAATCAAGGCATAACCTTGCCATCATTAGGAATCACGCTAAAAAGCATCGTAATCGCCATTACACTTATCCAACTCTTTCGAAATCATTTGCAGCCAACTCAGCTTGACATCCAAACACCCAAGCGGACTGATAATATAGATTCCATAGCTAAATTCGCTGCTAAAAAGTTCGGTTCTCTGTGTAGGGCCAGGAAGTTTTTTTCCGCCTGAAACAACCCTGCTGTTATAAAAATATACCATCCGCCGGTGCATTGAATATTACTGCCATATCTGGTCGGCTGCTCCTGCTATCCACCTAGGTGTCCTTGACAAAATCCAACGGAGTATCTGTAATTTGATAGATCCCGACTTGACAGCTCAGATACAGTCACTTTCTCACCGACGCAATCTGGCTTCCCTGTGTCTCTTCAAGAAATACTTTCACGGCTTCTGCTCCGATTAACTTAGCCCCCTATTTATGAATTTACTCGAGCCATAAGATTAGCAATTAGGTCCCACCCTTTTACTTTTAGACCAATAAATTGTAAACGCAAATTCTACTTCAACAGCTTCTTTTCTCACACTTCCCGCCTGTGGAATTCCCTTCTATATACTTGCTTCACCGACAGCTACAATCTTCAAGAATTTAAATGTAATGTCAATAGTCATCTCCTATTTCACTAACCTGCATCCTCTCTCTCATGCTCCTTTCTCTGTCCACTCCACTCTCATCAGTAATCTAATCCATATCCTACCCACTTCCTGACACCCCCTATAATCACTCTGTCACTCTTTCGCAAAACTTTCCTCCTATAAACCCCCTGCAAAACAGTGGCAGTAAATTGCCTCGCTTGGGGCGATATGATTATAAAAAAAAATTCTATACTATTACAATGTAGATATAAAGTGGGGGATCATTTCTACATTACAATCAATATATAAACTGTTCCTTTACTTTATGGTCAGTCATCCTTCTCTCATGCTCCTTTCTCCGTCCACTCCACTCTCATCAGTATTCTCATCCATATCTTACCCACTTCCTGACACCCCCTATAATCTATCACTCTTTCGCAAAACTTTCCTCCTATAAACCCACTTCAAAACAGTGGCAGTAAACTGCCTTGCTTGGGGTGATATGATTATATAAAAAAAATGGTCGTATTGAAGATTCCGGAGCGAATGATAAGCACACCAGCATGCTTTTTCCAAATGTCTTGCGGAGTGATTTGCTTGTTAGTGGATTTTTTTCTCATAGACGGTTCTCAACTGACCTTAAGATACTGGGTATTGTTCAAAATCAAAAACATACAACGCGCTAAAAAACGAACGACAAAGTTTTTTTATTTAATATTTTTTTTCTTTTCTGGTCATAATCTACATATAAATACTCCGAAATTTCTCTCTTTTCTCTCTGTAGATATAATCATATAATTATGAATTAAAAGCACAATGCGACACGGAAGTTAGTGATGAAAAAATGAAAAGAAAAAAAAGCTGGCAGGGAGTATGTATTCCCTAAAAATAGAAACTACTGGCCAAATTTCAAAGTGAATCTTTATTCTGATCAGTTAAAATGAATACACACATAAATTTTATGTCTTCCCACATACATAAATTGCAAATCGATTGTTTTTTGTATTTTAATGTAAATCATGCTCACAACCAACACCCAACATTGCCTGATGATGAGATAGAAATCTCGAAACATAGAAATTTCCGTGTCGCAATGTACTTTTAATTCATAATAATATGATTATATTATACTCTACAATATTTATTGTACTGAGCATTTTTTATAAAAAGGTAAATACCAGGGAACTCAAAATCGTAAAAACTTTGGGCTCTCTTTACCTATATATATATATATATATATATATATATATATATATATATAAGAGAGAGAGAAAAATTGTTATTGGTGTTTTAGCGCGTTATATATGTGTGTGTGTGTGTGTGTGTGTGTGTGTGTGTGTGTGTGTGTGTTAGGGATAATCCCGAAGGAAATGGTTTTAACAAAACCATTTTGTTAATCTTCGGGATTTTTCGTAACATATATAAAAATAATGTTCAAAGAAATAAATTAAATATTTCGGTTTTTTAAAACCATTTTGTTAATCTTCGGGATTTTCCGTAACACACACACACACACACACACACACACACACACACAAACAAACATATATATATATATATATATATATATATATATATGTATTGTGGGATGCAGTTGACAATAATATAAATATTACAATTTCTTTTTTCCATGTCTCATTCTCTGATAAAGCTTTAATAAATGTGAAACATCTTAGATTGATAAACGTTTCTGTTTGCGGAGATGTCCGTAGGCACAGCTTCATCTTCTGAAGAGATGTTCCTGGCCATTTCATAGTTTGGTTGGTGGATTGAAGAGATATAGAATTCGTTGGAGTTGTATATTTTTTATACTGTTTCTTCGGGAAAAAATTATCTTCCCTACACATGATTTTTATCGAAAATGTTAATGTTATTATTTTTATCTCTATATTTAGTATTGCTATAAGTTACTTTAGAAAGAAATAATAATTAGTGAGTTTATTCGGAAAACCGTTATTAACCAGCGTCTCTTTCACTTTAAGTTCTTTAAAGTAGAGGATGAATTCTCGTATGCTCTCATGAATAATTTTTTATAACACCTATTTTTTATCTAAGTAGACATCTACTAGTAAAATTAAGGTGACCGGGTTTTTTAACAAAGTAATGAATTTGTTATTACGAGCGTCTACAAGAACGTCCAAGGATGAGATTTTATTTTTGGTCCAAGTTCATAGGTAAAATTAAGAAGAGAATTATTTTCGAATCTAGTTTTGAGATTATAAATTTTTTTGTCTTTATTTAAATTAAATTATCATCTCTGTAACGGACATACAGTTTAAACTGATTACCTTTTTAAATGCGTGTTGTGAAATGAGAGCGGAGAGCCGAGTTCGAATTCTAATTGAATTCCTTGCATTCACTTACGCACAAATACCCTTGGGAAAGGTATTAATCCGTCTATTTCCTCCAGTTATGGGTTAAATAACTGGACAGACTGGTTTCTATAACCTTGGCTGGCAACCAGTCTACCGCAGAAAGTAATAGCAACCTACTGCGGGATAATCTTCTACCCAGTCAGTCATGTCTCTTTCGAGACATGATCGCCCAAGCATGAATCATATATAGCAGTTAACTGAGTGACTGAACTTTTTAAATACCTTGTTTTCAATTTGAGACAGTGGTTTGAGAAGCAATAAAAAAAATAATAAATTATCTACTATAAATATTTTTTAAACAGCTAGCCTCATCTTCAACAAAATTATCTCACCCACAAGATTTAAACTACAGAGAACCGATATTATTAATAAATTTACATGTTTTTCAGTGTTCCTAATCCATCCAGATTCATGAATAATTATATTGGGTATAGAAAACATGACGAAGAAAATAAAAACTCGCATTACATATCTCTGATCAAAGTTCAATCGGGTATCATTTAAACACACAGCGACTAACCAAACTCCATGCAAAACATACTCGAAGATATTAAAAATATATTAACTTCATCGACATGTAAAACAGGGCTTAAAATAATAGAAACATTATAATAAAAAAGAAAAATCCAACACTGAATCAGATCAGTTATGAACCCTGTCACAATATATTGACCGTGTCTGGAAAATAAAAAACACTCACATAATTCTACATACATACCTAAAGGTCTGTAGCGAACAAAACAATTTCTAAATTTAAAATTCAATTGCTAAGTACTGACTTATTGATTTCGTTAAAATTAAAAAAGAGAAGACTCGAATTACAAACTTTGCTTGGCACACGCGTAAAAGCGAATCCAAAACAAAACTCGTAAAATTTCACACCTTGATGCGAAATGTTTTTCAGCCAATAGAAAACTAGAAAACATGTAAAAACAAAATTCAAATAACCTTCAATTATCACAAACAATTTCTTTCACGGAACTTTTCGTGAGCGAACGCGAAGTTTGTTCGCCTCCCAATGGAAAGGCCAGAATCACATCCGGGTGTGAATCCCAAAATAACTTTTTCGAGCCCACAAACGAAATAAAAGACGGGCCAAATTCGACTGTCGCCAGAGAGATAACGAGCGCAATTAACACGTCCCTTGAAAAAAGTCAAGCGATTATTATTATTATTTCTCTTTTTCTTTCTTTTCATCGTTCACCCGTCTGTCTCTTTTTATACTTGATAACCGAACGAAACCCTTTCATACTGAGCGATGAATTCAAAGACAATCCTCCCCAACGATAACGCTCATACATACATACTTACGTGCATACATACATACATACGTTCCTGCCTACGTACACATAAACTCACTCTTGCAATGACTACTACGAACGCTTGATACCCTTAACCTCTTAATACTGTTTCTCATTGAAAATTAACTTCTACCAATTCTTGTTATTCTTTTCCATTTATAAATGCTTATTTAAACATACAAAAGGTTTTTTTTTAAATCATATCACCCCGAGCAAGGCGGTAACGCCACTGTTGCGCAGGGGGCTACGTAAGAGTGAAAAGATTGGAAAAGAGAAAGCCGGAAACCACATCCTAAACTGGGAACAAGGGATGAGCCTCTTCACCTGTTCAATAGACGTGGGTGGAGTGTAAACTGGGCGATAGTTTAGTTTATCTACTCCAATTGAAAAAAAAAAAAAAAAGAAAGAAAAATGAATGAAAAGATTGGAAAAGAGAAAGCCGGAAACCACATCCTAAACGGAACAAGGGATGAGCCTCTTCAACTGTTTAATAGACGTGGGTGGAGTGTGAACCGGACGATTGTTTAGTCTATCTACTCCAATTGAAAAAAAAAAAAAAAAGAAAAATGAATGAAAAGATTGGAAAAGAGAAAGCCGGAAACCACATCCTAAACAGGGAACAAGGGATGAGCCTCTTCAACTGTTTAATAGATGTGGGTGGAGTGTGAACCGGGCGATAGTTTAGTCTATCTGCTTCAATTGAAAAAAAAAACAAAGTGAGAAGATTAGAAAAGAGAAAGCCGGAAACTACATCCTAAACAGGGAACAAGGGATGAGCCTCTTCACCTGTTTAATAGACGTGGGTGGAGTGTGAACCAAGCGATAGTTTAGTCTATCTACTCCAATTATATACTTTTATTCTTCCACAAATACACTTTCTGATAATCTTCTGATAATTCTGGATAAAACCTAAGTTGTAAAGAGTTTGGTTGTGTTTCACACAAGGCCAATTAAATAAATATTAAGTATCTCTCTACTACTACAGTAGTGACTCCACCGCTACAAGTCCATATATTCAGTTAAAAGTAAAAGTAAAATTATCCTTGGTAATGGCTAATAAAATAACCGAAGACACTCGATTTGTTGATTTCCCCCCCTTTATTGTGTCTGCATCTGTTTGTGAATGCGCCTACGTGTAGAATGCTGTGTTTATTTCTCCGTTTTGTCGTTTTTCATGTCTGTTTATACGCGCTTCTCATTGGCTTTCTTATTTTTCTCTCCCCTTCAGTTGCAGCAATATGATATCCGGTTTTTCAGACAATCACTGCTTTTGTTCATTCTTGAGCGTGCCATGGTTTTCTTGAGTTTGGAAAGTTGTAACAAATTTTTACTTTAATAATTTTATTATTATTATTATTATTATTGTTGTTGTTGTTGTTGTTGTTGTTGTTGTTGTATCCTTTAACAGACAAAAGGGCACCCTAGTGAAAGAAGAGCAGCACGTGCGTTGATGAATGAAGAGAGGTTTATTGTAAAGAGAATACAATACGGCAAGACAGGTTAATGAATTACCGAAGCAAGTCACAGGTATCTCCTGTGCTCATTAAATATGGCTACTAAAATAGTCAGTACACACGGGTGATAGAGAATGTGGGACATTCCATTACAACAGCTACTATTCAGGTAGAATAGTTTTCTCTATAATTATTAAGAAAGTATATATTGTTCATATCGAAATGGTCATTCAACATCATTGAATTAATCCTTTTTTAATTTATATTTGCTTTGTAATATTTTATTACATGGAGCTCTCTTCCTGTATCATTTTTTAATATTAAAAAATTTTTAAATATTAATTAGGATCAGGTTTTTGGAATTTACCTTCCTGCTTTTTTCCCTTGGATTAAAGTATCTGAATTAATATATATATATATATATATATATATATATATATATATATATTTAAAGTATGTGAATTAACAACTATACATATGGGAATACACACATTTATAAAATAACTTTCAGGGGCTCAGTGTAGGTAGTATAAACTGTGCTGTTAATTATATATTAACAAATATATATATATATATATATATATATATATATATAATAAATGATGTATTTCATACTATTTCTAGTGGATAATTCTAAATGAAAATAGAATGGTTCTTTTGTTATTATTACTTTGCAAAATTTTACAAGGCAAGGAAGCAAAGATGAACTCGTTTGAATCACCAACAATTTTCTTCATTCTTTCATTGATGAAACTGCAATATAGGTAATTATTAAATATTTATAAATTCATTTGATGCACATGTTATTGTGCAGTATTAACAAAAGAACCATTCTATTTTCATTTACAATTATTCACTTGGCAATAAATACTAAAAAATAGTATGAAATACATCATTTTTTTAAACACTGGGGTAGCCTAATAATTATGACCGGTAGTTTGTATATATATATATATATATATATATATATATATATATATGTAGACAGAGAGAGAGCGGGAGAGAGAGAGAGAGAGAGGGGGGGAAGATATAAAGAGAAACAGAAAGAAACAAAGAGAAAGACTTAAGTAACAAGATGCAAACATATAATACATTTATATATTGTCAGTCAGTTAAGTGCCATACGTGATATACGCTTGGGCAATCATGTCTCGAAAGACACATGACTGGCTGAGCAGAAGATTATTCCGCGGTAGGTTGTCATTGCTTTCTGTGGTAGAATTGTTGCCAGCCAAGGCTATAGGATCCAATATGTCTTGTTATTTAACCCGTAATTGGAGGAAAGAGACGTATTAATATCTTTCCCAAGGGTATTTGTGCGTAAGTGAATGCAAAGAATTCAACTCGAATTCGAAATCAGCACCCCCGATTTGTCGTTCCGAGTCGATATCCACTGCACCACACCACACATCCTTTCTGTACAAGTCATAAATTCTGATATATATTTATACTCGACTGACCTTTAACCTTGTGCCGCGTGATCTTCCTACTGGTCGTCAACGAAACGATGCAAGCGACACAACCAACTGAATATCAGAAGCGTCCCCGCAAACACCACAACCACCACCATCACCAACGAATTAGGCCGGACGTCAAGGTGGTCACTTTTATCGCCTCTAGGTTTTCCATGACTAGTTTAGTGCAGGTCAAGTGGCCGAAATGACCAAAGTTTGGAACTTGGCAGCGTTTACTGACTCGGTGTTCGGACAGTAGCCAGAACGACGCCTGACAATCACTATAAACACTTGGACAGAAAAATTGATTTTCATTTCCTCCTATATAACGCTGTCGACAAGCCGGTAAAGGTTTAGTTAAATATCTACGCTTAGTTGGATACGTATCTACTGCAATCATATTTTGGGGTTGAGGTGAATAGGACCACAGACTCATACTTATCTTTAAGATACCGGTGGCATATATTTATATCGAGAAAAACGAGAAAGAAAAGAACTGATTAATAGATTAATAGTATAATTGATGCTATGACTGATATGAAATATCCGATCAAAGTATGTAAGGCATTCCGTGAAATGTATACAGAGTTGTCTAAGCCACATACCCTTCGCATTGCGGCGGACCAGTTCGACATTACCGCCACCTGTAAATTTGTTGATTATCATTTTTTTTTTACTTTTTTCTGTGTATTGTTATAGATTAGTACATAAAAATTCCGATTTTCCAAAAAAAGATTTGGAAAAATTCAATATTTAAAGATTTTTAGTGGCTGCTTGGAAAAGAAGTAATTATATTTTCATACATCAAAAGCAGACAAACTTAATGGAAATTATTCAATACACTAGTACCAATCTATAATAATCAGAGGTATAGTAGCCGTAACCTAACCGTGATTCTTAATGTGAGTGTTGAGCTTGTATTGCCGATGCCAGTTTATTTATTCTTGGCTTTGTGACTGAAAGGGCTATTCGGGTGTCGTTTGCCACGTTGAGTCAGCTACGTTTCTTGGTTTTCATTCCTAGGACACAGTGTGAAATTATAAGCTGATTGCCTCTTCTCAAACCAAACATCCGTTACCCTCAAAATATGGGCTCATTACCCGACTGGAGTAATGTACTCCAGGGTTGGGAACCATGGTTATAAGAGAACAGAAGAAGAGTAATCAAGAATACAGTAGATAACGATTGAGACTGCATTGCAATTTTTGAAAATCAAATTTACCAGGAAAAAACAAAAAGAGAGATTCACAAACCAGATGAGCTGAAAAAGAAACTGTTACCGTAAAACTTACCGTTAAATCTCGCAAACTTTACTCTTAATTTTCCATAATCGCTGAAAGAACCACACTGGGATATACATTGTTATCTAAACAGTCAGTCACTTGAGTGCATTACCTGATACTCGGTTGGGCGATCATGTTTTGAATGAGACATGACTGACTGAGCTAAATTTTATCCAGCAGTAAGTTGCCATTGCTTTCTGCGGTAGACTGGTTGCCAGCCAAGGCTATAGAACCCAGTCTGTTCTGTTATTTAACCCACAACTGAAGGGAGAAGTCAGAAGTAATTCAGTTAAGTGTCATACGTTATACACGCTTTGGGCGATCATGTCTTGAAAGAGACATGACTGGCAGAGCAGAAGATTTTTCTGCAGTAGGTTGGCATTACTTTCTTCTGTAGACCGGTTGCCATCCAAGGATATAGTAACCAATCTGTTCAGCTATTTAACCGACAGGTAGGGGAGAAGTGACTGATTAATACATTTCACGGGGGTATTTGCGCGTAAGTGAATGCAACGACTTCAAATGGATTTCGAATTCGGTTCTCCGATTTTTCGTTCTTAGGTGATACCCACTGTATTTTGAAAGCATTTTAAATTATTTATTTGGAACAGCGATTATATTTCGGTTAAAGATGAACCCTATTGTTGATATCATAGCCAGTCCTTGTTGGTTTGGTCGAAATTTTTTTTCTTTTTTTTAAAGAATCATCGTTGTTTTCTAATTGTTCCACTACAAATATTTTTTGTCAGTTGTAAAATCTGACCCCGTACACTTTGAACACAAAAATGGAACAATTCTTAGCAGGAAAAAAAAAACGGAGTGTCAAAAGGACGGATTTTTCCATTACACCGCCATCATTATAACGACGGCAATGGTTAATGTTTATTTTTTAAAAATTTTAATCATATGAAACGCGAGAGCTTACTAATAAATATTTTCCCAATTACAAACACACGTCAAAACATTATATTAGATTGTGGTGATACATACCGAGCAAAGCGAGGGACCGGATATTTTCAGCTTCACGACCAAAAAGCAAATGACCAAAACTCGTCGGAGCATACCCCGGCTCCGCGCAGATGTTGAAAGCTAAAAATTAATTAAATATCAAATTCCAGTTCGCGAACTTAATTTATCGGCCAATGGGAAGCCCAGAATTAAATACGGATGTGAATTCCCAAATGATCTGCTGCGATCCAAAAAGACGAAAGAAAAAGCCGATACTGAAAACATCGCCAGACAGACCCAGACAAACAGACATAGACAGACTCGAGAGAGACGAGTGTAATTAGTATGTCCCTTGACTGAAGTCAAGCGAATTACTATGCTCGCCTCCCTTCCCTCTTATCTTATCCTTCGCTGTCTCAAAACTACTTACTGACCAAAGGAGCGGACACATCAAAGACATTCCTTACTTACAACGCTCCCACATACCTAAGCATTAATTCTCTTTTCAGCATTTATTGCCATGAACATTTTAACGTCCGTTGGACCCATACTTAAAGGTTTACTTTAATTGTAAAAACCTTAATTGATATGTGTGTATATATATATAAAATGTTATTTCTCAACTCAATTTGCTTTTCTTGTTTTATAATCTTTTATGACTACAACGAGGCCAAGTTCCGTTAATCTGCAACAACATACAACTACTCCACCACTAAAAAGGATCCCCCACTAGATCACCCCCACTAGATCACCAACCTCTATTGGACCCATTATTAAAGAATCTAAGTTATGTTTATCTAAAACAAATCGATGTGCAAGTAAAAACATTCCCAAATCGATATGCGGAAAACCACGAAACATAATTACTACACGCATACATCTAAATCTGACGTAGATAAACTAGAATACTGTCAGCACAAAATAAAATCGTCTCTGATGGTGGATGTTATTGTGTTACCATCTTAATAACCTCTCTGAAGATGGCTCATGTGAGCCGAAAGCTTAGATCCAACTTAACAAAAAATTAAATTTATGTATTTAAACTAATTAAACAATATTTTCGGTATTTCGAAAAAAAAATGACTGAAATAAAAGGAAAGGTTTTCTATTTGTTCTTTAACTAATCATATGCTAGCATCGTAACCCGGCGTTACCCGTGCAACTCAGAACATTTTAATTTCTTCAGTGGATGAAACAAATACGTTTAAATTCGCTGCAGAAACTTGCAATATAATCTATATATATATAAAAGGCAATCTATGAGTCTGTGTGTGACTGTACCCTATGCACGCTTACATTTTTTAATATTTCTTTTGTTTCGACATTAAGGGGGAAAATATTCACACATTTTTGTTCACCAAATGAATTTTTAAAACGTCGGAATAAAAATGAAATATAAAAGCTCATTTCCATTTTTTTTTTAATAAAAGATATTTTAGTCGTGTTTGACACGTGTGATTTAATTTCGGTGATGTAATTCAGCAACCATTTTAGACTTAGATGTTTTACGGAAATAAAACGTCGTAATAAAAATTAAATATAAAGGCTCATATTTTTTTAATAAAAAAATATTTTCGTCGTGTTAGACACGTGTGATTTGATTTCTGTGACGTAATCTTTAGATCTTAGATGATTACGGAGCAATAGTAAACAGTCGTGTCCATTGGCCAAAAAGTGCGAAAGGGAAAATTGCTGAACTTAAAATTCAAAAAGTATGGACCTGGCTTCCCTGTAGATATGTGTCCCTTGAAAGTTTGAATGGCGTAGCTTAAAAAATGTAGGCTTGCATAGGGAATAGTCACACACAGACTCACAGATTGCCTTATATATATATATATATATATATATATATATATATATATATATGAAATGATTTGTTTCAACATTATTTTTGATCGATACTCTTATTTAAGTAGATATGCTATTTATAATCAAAAAATTATATATTTATTTCTCCAGGGCTGATTATTTGCAATGAATGTCTATTATGTTTAATCATGAGTCGTTCTAAACGTCGTATTTTGGCTTTAATTTCAGTTGAAAATAAAGACAAAAATTCTCCAACATTTGGATAATTTTTTGTTAAGTTGGATCTAAGCTTTCGGCTCACATGAGCCATCTTCAGAGAGGTTATTAAGATGGTAACACAATAACATCCACCATCAGAGACGATTTTATTTTGTGCTGACAGTATATGTTTAACAGTATATGTTTAGAAAAAAATATATATATAGTAATTGAAAACATTTGTCTGCTGAAATAAACTATTCCCTATGTGAGGTGATTCGAAATTTATTGTTTCATATATATATATATATATATATATATATATATATATATATATATATATATATATTGTTAAAAATCGCCTGTAGACACCACTCATGGTAGCAACCTGGGAAGCGAAATAACTAGTTTAAAAATGGAAAATATTCAATATAATAGTATCGAATACATTTTAATACAAATGTGTACTGGTCTAACCCTATTATGACCATAAACAAACTAAGTATTAAACAATCAATCAATCAATATATATATATATATATATATATATATATACTAATGGAGAAAGAATGATCAGAGAAAGGAAGAGAAAGAGAATCAACGACAGGAAAAGAAAAGTGAAGAAAGAGGAAGAAGAGGACTGAAATAAAAGGAAAGTTTGAATATTTTTGCCAAGATGGTAGATCAAACAGAATAAATGAAATTTTATGATCGAGAATAAATATAATTACATTAAAACAGATCGATAAAGAAATCACTACATCTTTTCATACCCCGATTCACTCATACACAATATATAAGTGTGTATAGATGTGCTTGAAATCGATTTATATATGCCAAGAAGAAAGATGTCAGTCTCTCTACAAATATACATTTGTTCGACTTTAAACGCAAAAACGACTGTTTGCATACACGTGTTTATAATATACAGGCAAACTTGCGTTCTTTCAATTAGTGAGAGTATCAGTTACTGCACTCTAGAAAACCGAGATAATATTCCGTTTTGCGCGTGTTACCATTCAGCTTGTGCGTTAAGGTTCAGTGGATATCGACTTGGAATGACAAATCTGGGAGCCGAGTTCGAATTCCAGTTGAATTCTTTGCATTCACTTACGCGCAAATACCCTTGGGTAAAGTATTAATCCGTCTCTTCTTGATGGGTTAAATAACAGGTCAAATTGGGTTCCATAGCCCTGGCTGGCAATCAGTCGATCGCAGAAAGCAATGGCAACCTACTGCGGGATAATCTTCTGCCTAGTCAATCATGTCTCTTTCGAGACATAATCGCCCAAAGCGTGTATCACGTATGGCACTTAACTGACTGACTCAATATAATAGTTGGAACTATGATTAAGTCTTCTACTGGTCATAAAGTGGGGGTGGGGGGTGGGGGTTTCTATTGTTATGAAGTAATAAATTGATCCCCCAGTAATTACTACGTAATAATGTAATACATCTCTTCCCCCTCTAGCTATGAGTCAAATAATAGGGCAGATTGGGTTCTATAGCCTTGTCGGCAATCAGTCGATCGCAGAAAGCAATGGCAACCTACTGCGGGATAATCTTCTGCCTAGTCAGTCATGTCTCTTTCGAGACATAATCGCCCAAAGCGTGTATCACGGATGGCACTTAACTAACTGACTGAATATAATAGTTGAAAAAATGATTTAGGCTTTTACTGGGGGATCAGTTTTATAAAGTATAACTTTGTCTGACAAAACAAACCTCGCTGCCGAGCTTGAAAAAAACCTCAGATCCGTGGCAGACTGGGGTAAGAAATGGCTCGTGAATTTTAATGCTTCCAAAACGAAGCCGCTATCGATTAACCATCACAGACAATCACTTCTACCCCCTCATTAGCATGGCTCAGGCTAGTCTCCCTGAAAGCAAAGCACTGCGCCTCAAGTGGAATGACTATATAGAATCCATAGCTAATCCTGCTGCTAAGAAAGTCGGTTCTCTGTGGAAGTTTTTCCGCCTGAAACAATCTTGCACATCTATAAATCTACCATCCGCCCGTGCATTGAATACTGCTGCCATATCTGGTCGGGTACTCCTGCTATCCACCTAGGTGTCCTTGACAAAATCCAACGGATAATCTGTAACGTGATAGATCTCGACTTGGCAGCTCGGATACAGTCACTTTCTCACCAGCACAATGTGGCTTCCCTGTGTCTCTTCTATAAATACTTTCACGGCTTCTTCTCTGATGAACTTAGCTCACTGATGCCCCATATATATAAATTTACTCGAGCAACAAGATTAGCAACTAGGTCCCACCCTTTTGCTATGAAACCAATAAAATTGAAACGCAAATTCTACTCCATCAGATTCTTTTCTCGCACTTCCCGCCTGTGGAATTCCCTTCCGTTTACTTGCTTCCCCGACAGAATTTAAATGTAATATCAAGTCAACTTCTATCCCACTAACCTGCATCCTCTCTCTATCTCATGTTCCTTTTTCTGTCCATTCCACTTTCAGTTTCGTCAATCTTCGTTAATTTCCGTAACAGGATGATTATCGTAAATAATCAGTACGGTAGAAATAAAGATATAATACTGTTTGATTATAAACAGAATATCTATTAAATACGAGTATCGATCAAAAATAATGTTC
>JBBBDQ010000375.1:1627500-1670000 GCA_037127315.1 Ascarosepion bandense | reverse complement strand
GGTGTTGATATGCCGTTAAACAAAACTCAAACTCACTATAACATATCTTTAAATTTGTTACACCACCTTCTCATCATCAGTGCTTAGAGTTGGTACGATGGTGGCCATGAGATCGACGTCTGAACCTGATCACGCCAGTTTTCTTATTGTCTATATTTCTGAGATAGGGTACTGTCACGGTTTATTCAATTTACATTGTTCGGAAAGTTGTCCTTATTTTTATTGTCATGTTTATGACATTTCAGTCATTGTACGCACCAACCTTCTTCAGCTTACAGCGTCGTGAATATGATAGTAATGATAAGAAGCCCGAAAATGTAAATACTGTAAATAAATAAATTAAAACAACACAGAAATATAAACAGATATTGAAGGTGAATATGGCAACAAAGATGAGGACAACAGACCGAATAATGTAAATAGTGTAAATAATTACAATATCTCATCTCAGAAATATAGACAGATATTGAATATGAATATGGCAACAAAGATGAGGACAACAGTCCGAACAATGTAAATAGTGTAAATAATTACAATATCTCATCTCAGAAATATAGACAGATATTAAATGTGAATATGGCAACAAAGATGAGGACAAGAGTCCGAACAATGTAAATAGTGTAAATAATTACAATACCTCATCTCAGAAATATAGACAGATATTGAAGGTGAATATGGCAATAAAGATGAGGACAACAGTCTGAACAATGTAAATAGTGTAAATAATTACAATACCTCATCTCAGAAATATAGACAGATATTGAAGGTGAATATGGCAACAAAGATGAGGACAAGAGTCCGAACAATGTAAATAGTGCAAATAATTACAATACCTCATCTCAGAAATATAGACAGATATTGAATGTGAATATGGCAACAAAGATGAGGACAAGAGTCCGAACAATGTAAATAGTGCAAATAATTACAATTCCTCATCTCAGAAATATAGACAGATATTGAAGGTGAATATGGCAATAAAGATGAGAACAACAGTCCGAAAAATGTAAATAGTGTAAATAATTACAATACCTCATCTCAGAAATATAGACAGATATTGAAGGTGAATATGGCAACAAAGATGAGGACAAGAGTCCGAACAATGTAAATAGTGTAAATAATTACAATACCTCATCTCAGAAATATAGACAGATATTGAATGTGAATATGGCAACAAAGATGAGGACAAGAGTCCGAACAATGTAAATAGTGCAAATAATTACAATACCTCATCTCAGAAATATAGACAGATATTGAAGGTGAATATGGCAATAAAGATGAGGACAACAGTCTGAACAATGTAAATAGTGTAAATAATTACAATACCTCATCTCAGAAATATAGACAGATATTGAATGTGAATATGGCAACAAAGATGAGGACAAGAGTCCGAACAATGTAAATAGTGCAAATAATTACAATACCTCATCTCAGAAATATAGACAGATATTGAATGTGAATATGGCAACAAAGATGAGGACAAGAGTCCGAACAATGTAAATAGTGCAAATAATTACAATTCCTCATCTCAGAAATATAGACAGATATTGAAGGTGAATATGGCAATAAAGATGAGAACAACAGTCCGAAAAATGTAAATAGTGTAAATAATTACAATACCTCATCTCAGAAATATAGACAGATATTGAAGGTGAATATGGCAACAAAGATGAGGACAAAAGTCCGAACAATGTAAATAGTGTAAATAATTACAATACCTCATCTCAGAAATATAGACAGATATTGAATGTGAATATGGCAACAAAGATGAGGACAAGAGTCCGAACAATGTAAATAGTGTAAATAATTACAATATCTCATCTCAGAAATATAGACAGATATTGAATGTGAATATGGCAACAAAGATGAGGACAACAGTCCAAACAATGTAAATAGTGTAAATAATTACAATACCTCATCTAAGAAATATAGACAGATATTGAATGTGAATATGGCAACAAAGATGAGGACAACAGTCCAAACAATGTAAATAGTGTAAATAATTACAATACCTCATCTAAGAAATATAGACAGATATTGAATGTGAATATGGCAACAAAGATGAGGACAACAGTCCAAACAATGTAAATAGTGTAAATAATTACAATACCTCATCTAAGAAATATAGACAGATATTGAATGTGAATATGGCAACAAAAATGAGAACAACAGACCGAACAATGTAATTTTGTAAATAATTAATAGAAAATCGTTAAGAAAATCAGATTTGTTATATTTTTGTCATTTGTGAGATGGAGGTTGTAGCCAAACAGAAGAAAGAAACTACGAATTTCGGTACCTCCACTCAATTACCAAGAAAATCAGAATATCATGATGTTAAAAGGGCTCAAACTTAATGAAAACAAAGTTTTATCATCAAAATGTTTATGCTTTTATTAAGAGGAAAGACCAAATCTTTATTAACACGTTTGAAATTTTTATAAAAAATTTATTTTTTGTTTTCCGTCAGCAATTCACGTTATATTTACGTAAGGTAGACTCCATTAAGAAAATGGAATCTGCCGAGTAAAATTATTTTGGGGCGAGTAAATTTTCCGTCGCTCTCGACCGCCGGTCCAGAGATTTCTTTTTCAAATCTCAAAGGCTATATATATATATATATATATATATATATATATATATATAAACTGGTCGTATAATAACAAAAGGAAACTAAAGCACTTGTTTCAATTAATTTGAATATATATACATATGAATACACTCATTTCATTTGTCTGTTTCTGATTCTAAGTATACACCCTTCTGCAAATTAATTAAAGGAACTGCTTAACTTTTCTTTCTTTCACCATCCGACTTGTTTTAGACCCACTATGATGACGGGTTTAACCAATTTATTTTTTCCTCAGATTAGGTCATTTGCAATGTTATGCAGTAATATGAATCCATTTTCGGGGTATACGATGAAATTTGTTTGGCCTTGAAAAATATTGCCGTATCTGTGATTGCATCAGATTTTTATCACACACAGACACTATTGTCTCGACTGTAGATTAGTTGTCCTATGGCTATTGTCTACACTGACCGTTACTCCATGCAAGCGCAAAGAAATTTTAACGCTGCCCGAACACACTAGAAATCTTTACAGAGAGATTGCAAATATTGTTGGTGTCAGCCTTTCAAATATCACTCGTGTCAGCAGGACGAAGGAGCAAACTGGATTCATCAGTAGAAGTCGTAAAGGAAATGCTGTCGGAAGAGAAAATCAACGCAAAGAGACGACGTATATAGGATCAGGGAAAGTGTGAAAGATCCTAGAAAGACATTAACTGTTCTGTTTCAATTAATTTGCACAAGTGTGTACCTAAGAAAATAATCAGTAATTATTAATTACTATAATTTAAATATTTTGAACTCTATTTTTCTGGGCTTATTTTTCTAAGATTTTCTTTTCCACGAATATATAATTAAAGTTTATATGGCAGTGAATGCTGGACAATCACTTCACAAATGAAGAAGAGATTGAAGCAAGAGAAATGGGGTTCTACAGAAGGATGTTGAGAATACCATGAAGCGAACATGTGAGCAACGATGATGTTTTAAAGACAATAGATAAAAGCACGTACACCTTTGCGCAAATTAATTGAAGTAAAAAGAACAATGTCTTCCTAGGATCTTTCAGACTTTACCTGATCACGTATACGTCGTCTCTTGGCATTGTTTTTCGCTTTCAACCACCATAGACTTGCTTAATCTAAATAAATACGTTATACGTTGTTTTTCTCTGGCCATCAAACTGTCACATGCGTATCACATTTTCCAAGTCCTGGTTTCTCGTTATGAACACAGTTTGAAATTTGAGATTGTGAAAAAAAATAATGGTCTGTTCAATTTTGTTTAAGAACATTAAATTATAATTACTGACCTGCATTTTTCTTTTACAAATAATCACATAAAATCAAATATGGAGGGAAAACTTTTCTTCTTAAGAAGAAGTTGAATAATAACAAATTGCATTTAAAATTTTTTTTTTTAAGTTCAAATTTTTCCTCGAAAATATATTCATGGTCATTTCACTAGAAAAAGCTATTTTAGGAAAAATGAACCCTCTAGGGCCATTCGTATCATATTTGATACAGTATGAAAACAAGCCTTGAAAGAAATATTTTCCTGAAAAAATTTTTAAGAGAAATATTTTATAAATTTCAAATGAAAGCAGTACTGACTGCTCAGTCAATGAATACCAAATGTTTCCTTATAGGGAAATACCAAATGTTTCCTTATAGGGAAATACTGTATCAAATATGATACGAATGGCCCTAGAGGGTTAATAGATAGATAGATAAACAGACTGAGATTAACCCTCTAGGGCCATTCGTATCATATTTGATACAGTATGAAAACAAGCCTTGAAAGAAATATTTTCCTGAAAAATGTTTTAAGAGAAATATTTTATAAATTTCAAATGAAAGCAGTACTGACTGCTCGGTCAATGAATACCAAATGTTTCCTTATAGGGAAATACCAAATGTTTCCTTATAGGGAAATATTGTATCAAATATGATACGAATGGCCCTAGAGGGTTAAAAAAAAAAACAAATTATAAATTATGTGGTATTTTTTATAAAAATGTATTTTAATCCTTTTCTATATTTTGATTTCGGTTTGGGGTTTCAATATTTACCCATGGCTGGGACCCTAACTAATACTACCATGCAGGGACAGGGTCGATTTGTGAATAACAGCAATGGAAAGATGGTTCCAAGCTCCTTAAAACCTTCAATTAATGGCAACCTACTCCGGGATAATCTTCTACCCAGTTAGTCATGTCTCTTTCGAGACATGATCGCCCAAAATCACGTATGGCACTTAACTGACTGACTGAATATAATAGTTGAAAACATGACTAATGCTTCTATTGAGCATAAAGTATGGGATGAATTTATTATTGTTATGAAGTAATAAACTGATCCCCCACTAATTCCTACTTGATAATATAATATATCTCTTCCAGAAGATTGGGTTCTATAGCCTTGGCTGGCAACCAGTCTACCTCAGAAAATAATGGCAACCTACTGCGGGATAATCTTCTGTACAGTCAGTCATGTCTATTTCGAGACATGATCGCCCAAGCGTGTATCACGTATGGCACTTAACTGACTGACAATATAATAGTTGAAAACATGATTAAGGCTTGTAATGGGCATAAAGTGGAAGATCGATTTTATATTGTAATTAAGTAATAAACTAGTCCCCCAGTTATTACTACTTGATAATATAATATATCTCTTCTCCATTTAACTATGAGTCAAATAACAGGACAGAATGGGTTCTATAGCTTTGGCTGGCAACCAGTCTACAGCAGAAACAGTGGCAACTTACTGCGGTATAATCTGTTCAGTCAGTCATGTCTCTTTCGCCCAAGCGTGTATCACAAAGCCAGTAACACACACGGGGTTACTGGAAATAATGATAAACTGAAACCGGGAAGAGAAAAGAGTAATCAGGAGGACAGTAGATAGTGATTGTCATTACATTTAAATTTGGTCCTGGGCATGACAGTAAACTGCATCCGGCAGCACAGCCAGTGACTGGGAGGTTGTGAGGAGCATGGAACCGCCTCTCAATTGCTGTTGTTCCCAGGTTAACCCTGACCCGGAGTGGTAGCACCTTTTAGGGTCACAGTTATGGGCAAACAGTTAACCCCAATACTGGGTTCAAAACACGTTGAAAGTATAAAATACACTTTTATAGAAATATATATATTTTTTAAGGAAAATTTATTACCATAACATATTTTTGAAGGAAAAAATTATTCTCAGCAAAACATTTTTGAATGCAAAATCTCCAAAGAATTGATTGCGAGTAGACTTTTTAGTTAAGAGCTGATTATCATATTGCCTATCTAAAATTGAAAAGTTTAATAAAAATCGTTTAGCAGAAATATTTTAAATTAATTAAATAATTTTTTGTGTGTAAATATGTTCATTTACCTTCCTCGATGTTCCATAGGAATCAACATGTTTCCATAATTATAACATCTGTAGTACTATAAAAATTATCCTGCCTTAAACTTAGTGACAACTTAATAATATGAAAAAATACATCATAAAAATATTAAACAAAAAAAACTTAAAAGTATTTTCAGTTTTCTAAAATAAAAAAGAATAAAAACAAAGAAATTTCATTAAAATCTGACTAAATCAACCTTCTCACTATAAGTGAATATTAAAAAATTCTTTAAAACCCTACCTTTTTGGCATTAAATAACCCACAGAGGTTGATATGACGTTAAACAAAACCCAAACTCAAACATTTAAATTATTGGATTTAAATTTGGCTGGAAATCATGGAGCTGGAATGGAGTTCCACAAGAGAGAAATACAAGAAAAGGAACTGTTAGTTTAGAACTTACGGCTACTTCTATAGCCCTATTTTCAGATGGCTGTTATCAAGTTTAAGTGATTTTAGGATGAGAAAAGAATTCTTTGAAATTGAAAAAAGCAAATATTTTTGTTGGAAAAAATAGCCGAAATTTTAACAAGTGGAAAACCCAGGTGCGAAATTTACTGAGTACAGAATTATTTTTAAACGAATTCATCAAAGTGATTCGAGACAAAGTATCTGTCAGTGGTTTTGACGATGAGTGACCCTAGGTCGAAATGAGGTCTTGGCAATTTTTTGTGTACTGAGTTACCGTGACAGTTGATAAGAGAAGGCAGACAAATAGAGGGAGTGTGAAGTAGAGATAGTTAAATGTAATTGTTTTCATTTCAAGCTAGTAAAGGTTGTACAGGGAGGGGAATGAAAACCTTACACCCCACTTTCCCACACCAGTCGGGGTGCTGTTTAACAAAATCCGAATGCAAGACGAGAATTAGTAAGTCGGCTTCCGTGTCTTGAGAGAAGAGTCTGAAAATACGGTCAGTCTGAAAACTCACCTTCTGCTAGAAATAGATGAATAAGACGAAAGAGAAAAAAATATAACAAATAAAACCAACTGATCGTCCTGTAGAAAAAAAAAATACAACACGAATATCATCGTAGATGAAATACCAGCCAACTGATATTTTTCTGTCACTTATTTTGACTTGCATGTAATCATGTAATTATTCGATATACATAAATATATATAAATCTACACCGATTTGTTGCGGTCTTGAAGCTGGTTTTTATCATATACCAATCCCTCGCAAGTCTAAACCATCCTCATCAAGTGATAATAAGCGGTCCTGTTTGGTTAATCCGAGATCAACAACACAACGTGGGCGGAATCGGCCACTGCTCAGGAAGGTTGACTGGACGTAGCCAGGGGTTGTGTTATACATCTAACCAGCTCGACGCTAGTCTTGTACTGCCCTTAAATTTAAAATATCTAGGCACCACAGTGAAGAACTCATCCGAACAATTGCCATATGGGTGTTTATAGAAAAGACACCGGAAGGCAACCTTACGGCGAAGTAAATTGACTAATGCCGAGCCGACACATCAGGACCGATAATATTTGCTGTTGACGATGGATGACCCTTCCTTGGATTTTATCAAGAAGCTTGAAGTAAATAACAGGGAAACCAGGCTAGATGTGACAGCAATATTCTAAGGATGGTGAATGGTAGAAATGCTAGATTTATAGATATGTATGACAGATTCTGGAGAAAAACTGTCTTGCATGACAGAGTAAACAATATTCTTAACAGCTGACCTAGCAATGGATTCAGGATAGTTTTTTCCGTTTTATGTCAGCTCAGAGCGTTAGCCCGAGAAAGCACAACGCGTCACTTTCCCTGAAGTTAGAATCAGATATGCTGACGGAACACAGATAGGGTCTCTCGTATGATGAATGGAGAGAGTTTTAGAGGTATCAAAATTAAGAACCCATCATTAGACCCAGTTTTATAACAGACTTGTGGTCGTTTTGGATATCGGCTGTCGTTTTGTCCTTGTCCAACTGATCAGCATTACTATTTACTGCCTGATATTTTTTTCTCCTCAGAACGGTATAATTTTTGGCATTTTCTTCAGGACGCAGTCGATCATTGTGTAATATATTTCCTTGAAAGGCAAAGACATGAGTGACAAATATATCTGGCCGTGGGCGTTGTCGGCGGGATGCAAAATCAAAGAGAGAAACACAAGCGACAATCGGCTTAAAAGGCGATAGATGGTGAAGATGATTAACAGATGTATCTGGTCGCAGATGACGTCAATTTAAAAGACAACCTGAAAAAAAGGAAAATACGTAAAAAATGTGGGTTTTTATGAGTCTTGGGTTTTAACCGAAGACAGAAGAGAAGAGTGAAGAGAGGGAGCTCCTGCTGGTTCCCCAGTCCCAACGATTTAAGTGAGTGCGACTCTCTATGGCTACCCACCTACCACCCACAACCATCACAGACGACGACTAAAAATATAAGGTTATATTTTTATATATATTTGTTCGTAGTTTTCTGTCAAGAAGATCGTCGTTTGTCCTGATCAAGCGGCAGTATATAACAATGGCACAATGGCCTTCCATATTTCTCTATCCCTTCTCTTTTAATGCTTCTACTCTTATCCTGCTCAGTCTCCGCCCCAGCATCCATCTCCTCAAGTCCATAAAGTATGTCCTGCTTTCTTTTCCTTGTCTCTCTTCTTCTCTATCTGTCCAGTGAGCGTCAGTTTTTCCAAGCCTTCTTTCCTCATTGCATGTCCCAAAAACTTCAGCTGTCTTTTCCTTGTGTTAAGTATCAGCTTCTTCTCGTGTCTATCCTCTCCAAAACCTCGTCGTTGCTCACGTGTTCCGTCCATGGTATTCTCAGCATCCTTCTGTAGAACCACATGTCGGTTGCTTTAAGTCATTTCTTCGTTTTTTTATATTGTCCAGCATTCGCTGCCATATTGAAGGAAAGACATCACAGAACAACTACTAGTCTCTTTTTCGTTTCCAGCGAATTTTTCCTGTCTCTTTAATCGGTTTCTGGAATGCATCATTGGCTATGGCAATACACCTTCGTATATCCGTATAGGACTTTTTGTCCTGTTTTACATCACTTTTCAGGTATTCAAATTTCTGCACCTGCTTCATTTTAGTATCCCTAACTTGTAATTGGCATTTTGGGCTCCTCTTTTTTCTGATTACCTTGTATTCTGTTTTTTTTTTTTTTTTTTTTCATTTATATGTAGTTCTTTCTTTCCGCTTTCTTTAAATACCTTCGGATTTGATGTCCAATACTCGCAAAAATATGGCTACCTTTTATACACGTCGCATTAAATATATGTAGCTCTTTCTTTCCGCTTTCTTTAACTGCTTCCTGTATGAGGTCTTTCAGTTTCCTTTCTGTGTCTGCTATCAGCATTGTGTCGTCTGCGTATCGTATATTGTTCAGATTGCTGTCGCTAATGACAATTCCTGGTAGGATTTCTAGAGCTCCCAGAATAACAGATATTCCTGCAGTATAGCCCGGCGTTGCTCGGGTGTAATGGAAGCTTTAAAACTAATCCATGGTCATGGAGCTCAGACTCTTTGGACGTTGGCACGAAAGACTAAAAAGCAATAGTTGTTTCCAGTTAAAGCGAAACCGTAGACTGAAAGAAAAATGAAGGGAAATGAAGTCAAATTTTGATTTCCTGGTATCGATATCAAATAAGTTTTTTTCGTCGTAAACTGAATTTTGAAGGCTAAATAAGACCTCTGAGTAAATGGTATCATGGCTGAGACTAAGAACTACAATTATACCTACTTAGAGCCAAACCCGAAGCAAAAACTAAAATAAAAGGGCTGAAGAAAATACAGACATACAGGCAGATAAACAGACACACACAAAAAAAAACATCTTGCCTTTCATATATATATTATCGATTTTCCGCACTATTGTAAGAACTGCAACCACTCCTTCTATAACCCGATTTTTTCGATTATCGATTTTCGATATTTATCGGAGGTACCTCGACACAAAATCTAGCTAAGAACACACGCAGACGATTATAGTACAACTGTGTAAATTTTCAAGAAAATCCGTTCAGCCATTTCGGAATCTATAGGTAACGGGGACACACACACGCACAGCCACACACACACACAGACAAAGTTTCATTTATAAATAAGTTTAGATATTCAGAAATGGAAGTGTAGTTGATGTTTTTCGTTTTGTTTTTTAGTTTTGTTTTAACTTATTCACATTTTAATCCTTTTCTTCTTTTAGGGTGTTAATAATATTTCCTGTCATTTAAACCATTTAACTTTTCTCACATTCTGTTTATTCAAATTTCTTTTTCATATAAAATCCTATTCCTCGTGATATGCCTGCATTAATGGCGAGATTTTATGAAATCGTTTCTTTCCTATCTGATATTGGACAGAAAAGATTGACGTCGCGAGGGAAAACTTTCCTTCGTTTATTAAAAAATCTTTTATTTTTTTATTCACAGTTTTCAAGATTATTTTCACTTTTTGAATGTCTTCCATTTGTTTAGTTGCATTTCTCTCAAGGTGCAGCGAGATTTCTGACATTTAAGAACAGATCGTAAAAAATTGACGTCTCCATCTTGTATTAGCGATAATAAAATCTTTCACTGATTTCTTGTGAGGTTCTGCTTTCTTTATCTTGTCAGCGAGACAGGAATCTTTCTTTCTTTTCTACGTTTTTTTTATTCCTTTCTTCTTTTCTTATTCTTATATTCGTTTTCCTTTTCTTTTTCACTCTTTTTCTTATTCTCTCGGTCATTTTTTCTTTTCTTAATACTTCATTGTTTTTTTTTATTCTTCTTTCATACATTTTCTGTTCTTCTTTCTTCATGTTTTTTCTTCATTTTTTCATTCCTTCTTTTGCTTTTTATTCTTTTCTTCTTTTTGTTGTCTTGTACTTTTATAACTTTCTTCTTTTATATTTTCATATTTCATTCTTCACTTTGTTTTCTTTTTTCTTCCTTTTTTATTCCTTTCTTATTTTGTTAACTTATTTTTTTCTTGCTCTATGTTACTTTTTACACCTTCTTCTTTTTTCTTCTTCATTTTTTTTCCTTTGCTTATTTCTTGAATCTTTCTTTCTTTCTTTCTTTCTTTCTTTCTATTGACTAATATCTGCTTTTTTTTATTTTTCTTTCTGTCTTTCGTTCTTTCTTTCTTTTTCTTTCTTTCTTTCTTTCTTTCTTTCTGTTCTATTTACTAATATCTGCTTCTTTGTTTTTATTTTTTATTTTTGTCTTTCTTTCTTTCTTTCTTTTTTCTTTCTCTTTTTTTCTATTTACTAATATCTGCTTCATTTTTTAATTTTTCTTTCAGTCTTTCGTTCTTTCTTTTTCTTTCTTTCTTTCTTTCTTTCTTTCTATTTACTAATATCTGCTTCATTTTTTAATTTTTCTTTCAGTCTTTCGTTCTTTCTTTTTCTTTCTTTCTTTCTTTCTTTCTTTCTTTCTATTTACTAATATCTGCTTCTTTCTTTTGATTTTTTCTTTCTTTCGTTCTTTCTTTTCTTTGTATTTATTTGTTTATCTAAATTTTTGGAACACGTTTCTGGTCTCGATCCTTTGTTCTCTATCCCACCTACCCTTTATATATATATATAACGTAGAATACTTGGTATATAAGTCGGGTAAATTTCGATAGAGTCGAACTCAAAAGAACTCAATGTTAAATTTATTTATTTAATTTAATAGAGTAATATAATCTAGAATTTTTTTTGATATTCTACAATTTCATGGGTAATACGTATTTCGCAGGCAAACTCTGCTGCTCGTCAGACCCAAATCATACAACAGTTAATATTCAAAATAATCCAAAAAATAATTATACACAGACGCTTACGTGCCCATATCGAGAATAGACAGTAAGGGTAATCTACAAAAACATTTTCTCGCTCACTCAAAAAGCCCCAAAAAAAGAAAGAAAAAGAAAAATATAGAAACTTGATAAACTGAAAGAAAAGAAAGGAAAATATAGATTATATATATATATATATAGTCATCCGCAGACAGATCTGTTTCGCTGTATCACAGCTCATCAGTACGGTTAGACTCCGATTGCGCCTTTAACCCAGGATTGAAACCCGACCGAATTGGCGTCAGTCGGCGATGCCACCTCTGGGCCATGGGCACTCGGTAGAAGAAGGCAGACTTTTTTTAGCGCGTATATTATCATTATACCCGCCCAATAGCCAGAGGGCTCTAATTCATTATTGAATGAGCGATGCGTACATGCCAGAGTAGCTACTGTTTCTCAAAGTCTCCCATTCTTTCAGAGTGCTCAATCAGGGTGTGAGAGCGTATGTGTGTGTGTGTGTGTGTGTGTGTGTGTGTGTGTGTGTGTGTGTATAAGCGCGTGCGGCTGCGTTTATGTATATTTTTATCTATTCGGTCTTAACCGCATTCAAGGGGTTGGCCGTAGGTCCCTGAGCATCCGTAGCTTAGTCGACCGCCCCACTGGTTTAAATATGGTTCCTGCCCACGTTGTGATTATTAGATCTAGAAAGCAAAAGTGTTGTTCGTTCTCGGTCAAGTGAAGATGTAGACACGGCTGGGGAGCCTGTGTTAAACATTCAGAAAACAGCAAACAGAAATAAAAAGAAAAAAATATCTGTAGAAAGCCGAACAAAAAACTGTTCAATGGTTGCACTGTTAATGTCTTTTACATATAAGGAAAGAATAGTAGAAAAAGAAAACGGTTATAGAAAGTAAAAGCTTTTATCATAACAACTCACACACTCGATTTTAGACAGAGAAAGAGAGAGAGAGAGAGAGAGAGAGAGAGAGAGAGAGAGAGTGTGTGTGTATGTGTGTGTGTGGAAGGTTAATTTGTTGTTAAATCTTCTCAGAAGATACATAACACTTTTCAAAAAAAAATTTCTCCAGACTCTTTTGACAGAGACAACCCTTCTCAAATAAAACGCTGGGACCACGGTGCCTTTCAAAGGTGCTGGTACAAACGACGGGTGATCCAATTCCGATTGTTGTCGAGCTGGTGACGAACATTAGGTTTCATATAATCAGCGGTTTTTCAATGCGACCGCTACGACGACGATACTTCTCATAGACCTTCGGCGACTATTAAATTTCAAAATCCACAACAAATTCGGGGCGACGATTAAACTTTTCAAACCATAAATTTTCTTGTCAGGAACCACTCAATCAAAATTCTTCGCATAACATCAGTTTCCCATAATCATTTCATAATCTTCTTCCTCTTCTGGGTTCTTCCGCTTTCACCGCCGGCAACAACAAATCCAACTGCAGCAAAACCTCCGTCTAAAACAGTCAGTCAGTTAAGTGCCATACGTGATACACGCTTGGGCGATCATGTCTCGAAAGAGACATGACTGACTGGGCAGAAGATTATCCCGCAGTAGGTTGTCATTTCTTTCTGCGGTAGACTGGTTGCCGACCAAGGCTATAGAACCCAATCTGTTCTGCTATTTAACCCATAACTGGAAGGAAGAGATAGATTAATACTTTTCCCAAGGGTATTTGAGCGTAAGTGAATGCAATGAATTTGGCTGGAATTCGAACTCGGCCCCCCGATTTCTCGTTCCGAGGACCAAATGCAAGTAAAATATAAAATATATTTTACTCTCCTTTTTCATACAAAGACGTTTGCGGTTAGGTGGTCGATTGGTCCGAATCGTCAGTACCCTTATTTCAGCTAGTGAGGGGGGGGGGGTACCCGATTTCACATAATCGTACACTTCCACGGTTGTCGTCCGACTCTCTTCTGCAGGATTACTACGCGCTTATATAGGAAAGCCGGAGGATTATAAGCCAAGCCATTCACGCGGTTATCACGAGTGTCTGGCCTACTCAGCGCTATTTCGATTTTTACTTGCTAAAAATTAATTCGTCCATTTCCATTGTCTTCTGATGACCCAGATTAAATGGCACACAACTTATGCTTAGATCAGATTTCACCAGAAGTAAACATACGTGCCGTTGTAAATTCACCGTTCAATCCACTCCAATTTCCCCAAAAAATTTAATATTGCCACGTTTATTGAAAGTAGAAAGTCTGTTTAAAAATTATTAATAAAAATTAAAAAAGAAAACAAACGAATGATATAAGGTTTCGGCCTTCTTCAGGAATTTTGAACTCTTTAAACGTGTGTGTGCGTTTGACTCTCTCTCTCTCTCTCTCTCTCTCTCTCTCTCTCTCTCTGTCACATTATTACCTTTATATATATATTTTTTTTCGGATGCTTTTTTCTTTCAATCTTTGTACATTATGCATAAATGTAATTAAAATATACCATATCTATATATCTATACATAGATATCGTTCTCTATTGGTATAATCTAGCAGTATAGCCGAGCGTTGCTCGGGTGTAATGAAAGCTGTAAAACTAATCCATGGTCCTGGAGCTCAGACTCGGCCTAAAGAATATTTCTGTGAAGTTTGGTGAGAATCGGATAAAAATTGTCGATTTGTATAAAGGACATAAAGATATATATAAAGACACACACATAAACATCTTGCCTTTTATATAAATATATTATCGATTATCTGCACTATTGTAAGAACTGCAACCGTGAAAGTTCTGAATATCGTTTCTTATGTCTTTGTCTATGAGTGTATCAAATTTGATTGAAATCAGACCACTTCTTCTATAACCCAATTTTTTTTATTATCAATTTTCGATAATTATCAGGGGTACCTCGAGACAAAACCTAGCTAAGAACACTCGCAGACGCTTATAGTACAACTGTATATAGGTAACGGACACACACACACACAGACACATACACACACAAACAAAGTTACATTTATAAAATTGAATGAATGATGTTTAAAAAGAAGGTTGCTAATTCAATATATATATATATATATATATATATATATATATATATATATATATATATATATGTAGTACATCGAGGCAGCAGATAGTTTTTAAGCTGATACTGTTATTTAACAGTATCAGCCATGAGCCATCTTCAGAAAGGTTCCAAGGACGTTAACATAAAAACATCCACCATCAAAGTCGATTTTATCTTGTGTTGACATAAAACTTTGCTAAGCAAAGATAACAGTTACCAAAAATATCAAACGCAGTTCGTAAATTTATAATGCGTTTCTATGACGTCACATCGCGTGAGAGCTTGACATGATAACAGAACCATATATTTAAATGCGATGTAATGTGTTATGACCAGATTTAAAGGTGGTTTTATTAAGTGTGGGCCGAAAGCTTAGAACCAACTTAATAAAAAATTATCCAAATGTTGGAGAATTTTTGTCTTTATTTTCACCTGAAATTAAAGCCAAAATACGATGTTTAGAACGGCTCAATATTAAATATAATAGACATTCATTGTCTCTTATAATTAACAGTATATATATATATATATAGACCGGCGCACATACAGATATATCTATCTAACATCTTTTTGTATTATTTACACTCTCAATCTCTTTTTCTTCGTTTTTTTTCCTGTTATATTTTTTGATGAGTTATTTCATAAATTTGCAGCTTTCGTCTCTCGACCCACCTTTGTTAATTCCTGTTATAACTTAAAGGCATTTAGAAAATATTGTTTTTATAATCTAGCAGCCTCTCGCACAGTTTTGATTTTATTTTATATTACGGGAACCTTCAACTTTCTTAAGAGTCAGTAAAAGTGATTTCACATTTAAAAAAAAAAAAAAACAATCAGAGGAAAAATGAAAGCACTTAAGATTTGAAGCTTCCCGCTTCTTGAGAAAGGCGGGAAAATTAGTTGAATTGGCCAACATATTTTACCATTTGACGTACTTTTCCTTTTTTTTTTTTTTTTTTGCAATGAATTGCGTGAAAAAGAATTTGCGAAAAGACAGGTAAGATTTAGGAGATGAGAAATGTAGAAAGAAATATTTTTCAAGACATTCTCTGAAACACTCAGGTAGAAGAATGGATCAATAGAAACAGAAATACGTTCCGAGTTAAGAAAAGAAAAAAACACATGACTGAGTAAAATACTGCAGAAAATAGGGATGTCATTATAAGAATATTGATTATAGAAAAGAAAACCAATAACAATAGAGTAAAGAATTTTTAAAAATCTATCGTTTTAGCGAAAGATTTCAGTTGATATATCTTTGACGTCCTCCACACACACACACACACACACACACACATATATATATATATATATATAGTGACACGCATAAGTATTGGATACATGTTATTTTCTGTTATAACTCTAGTTTATGTTCACCATTTTGTCTGATATTTGGTAATATCTCGTCAAGTTGTTTTAGTTTTATGTGGAATGAAAATTAAAAACTCATGGTTGAATCCATTTTTTTATCAAAGTTCAAAATTACCCTATGCAAAAGTATTGGATACATCAATTTAATATTTTGTTGCGTAGCCTCTGTTTTGTTTCACTGCTTCCAGTCGCTTTCTATAGTTGGCCACAAGTTTTTTCACACTGATCCACCGTCACTTTACCCCATTCTTCCTTGCATAATTCCTCTAATTGCTTGATATTTTGTGGATTCCGCTTATGAACTTTAACCTTCAAAGTATTCCACTAATTCTTAATTGGATTCAAGTCAGGAGACTGACTTGGCCAATTGAAATTACGAATACCATTATTTTCAAACCATTCCTTTGTAAGTTTTGAGGTATGTTTGTGATCATTGTCGTGTTGAAGCACAAAGTTCCGACCATCCCCTAAAGAAGTTGCAGATTTCTGAAGGTTCTTCTTGATAATCTCCCTGTACATGCAACCATTCATTCTACCATGGATAATTTGTAACTCACCAGTGTCCTTCGATGAAAAGCATCCCCATATCATCATGGAACCACCCCCAAACTTTACTGTGGAGATGGTATTGTGCTTGCTGAAGGAGGTGCCATTTTTTAGCCAAACACTTGTTGCTGTGTTCCTTCCGAATAGTTCAACTTTCATTTCATCCAACCAGATTACCTTTTCTCAAAACTGCATAACTTTCTTCTCATAAGTTTCGACAAACTTTAATCGGTTTTTGACATGTTTAGTTTTCAGTAAAGGCACTTTTCTTGGTGATCTTGAATGAAAGCCTGTACAATATAGAGCTCTGCTAATGGTATCCTTACTTACATTAATTCCAGAACCATCAAGACCAGTTTTAATTTCAGAACGAGTAATGAAGGGGTTTTTTGCACATTTCTGCTGATCCACCTTGAAGCCCTCTCCTTTATTTTTCTCGGTCTTCCATTTCTTGGAAGGTTTGCTGTACCGTTGCCATACTTCTTATACTTTCTGATGGTATTTCCTACTGTACTTAGTGCTAGATTCATTTCTTTGCTAATTTTTTGGTAACCTTGTCCTCCTTTGTGACGTTCAATGATTCTATTTTACATATCTCTGGATAATTCTTTAGTTTTTGCCATTTTTAATCCTTGAATTGCAGAATGCACATCAGAGAGTTAGTTGATTATTAGCACTATCTTGTAAGCAATTGTGTGCTTCGCTGATTGGTCAGAGATAATATTCCAATACCATCGGAAATTTGAATATTTAAAGTCTTTTAAAATACAAAGTTTTGATTGTAAATTTGAAGAATGTTTCATGAATCCAATACTTTTGCATAGGGTAATTTTGAACTTTGATAAAAAAATGGATTCAACCATGAGTTTTTAATTTTCCTTCCACATGCAACTAAAACAATTTTGTGAGATATTACTTACCAAATATCAGACAAAATGGCGAACATAAACTAGAGTTATGACAGAAAATAACATGTATTCAATACTTATGCGTGTCATTGTATATATACATTGATTGTTTAATACCTAGTTTTTGGTCTTAATACGGTTAGACCAATGCCCATTTTATTAAAAAGTGTTCAATACAATTATATTTTAGAACTTTTGAATATTTTCCATCTGTAAATGAGTTATTACGCGACCTAGGTTTCTACCATGAGTCGTGTCTTGAGGCGATTTTTAATAACTGATTTTACCGTTTTTCTTTTTAAGAACACTCATGTAACCGTGATTTTTTTTGAACGCTCACGTGGCAGGGAATTTTTGAATTTTTAAAATTAAAACGAAATATGGCGTTTTCGTTCATGGTTGTATGAACCTAAGAGGTATTTCTTAGTATGGTTACACTTTGTCATAATTTCCGTTCTTTCATAAAGAATAAAAAACGGTAAACGGTAAAACTTCATATAAAGACGTCTTTAAATCGCCCGAAGACACCACTCATGGTAGAAACCTAGGTCGCGTAATAACTCGTTAACAAATGCAATATATATATATATATATATATATATATATATATATATATATATGAGTTTTTTAATTTGCTTGAAGTACTCTGATACCGGGAAAAGGTATATATATATATATATATATATATATATATATATAATGAACGCAAAAGTGAAAAAAATACAAAACGTATACGCACATAAACATACACACACACACACATGACACACTCGCGTACGCGCATACACAAGAACACACGAGAACGAATACCGGATGGCAAAAAAAAGTACTAATAAACACGCCTTTGATTAAAGTAGATAGGTATAACACCAAGTCGTAAAACGACGTCCACTACCACTCTGACAGAGGTGCGAAAATGTGAAATCATGCTATCGGTCAACGCGTCAACGCGCACAAACATAAACCACAAATTAAAGTAGATAGATAATATCAGAGCGTAAAACCGCTCGCTCTATCACTTTAACAAAGAAGTGAAAAAGTCCAATCCTATTATCGGTCAACGCACACATATATAAACCATAAACACACCCACACATACATGTTCAAACACACTTACAGGAACACACACGCACGCACACACTCACTACAATTAACAACAGCAGTAGCAGCGAAGGATGACCATTCGTTTAAAGGCACGGACCAAGAGCGGATGAACGTGAAAATAAGCTCTCCTACGATTCTGAAGATGATCGGATCCCCACCCCACCGCTCGAGTAAGTGTGCTGACAATTCGAACTAATCAACCTCCTAACCAAAGACGTCTTTGCATGAAGTTGATAACAGGAGACAGATGTATACATGGCCTCTATAAATAGCGAAATGTTTCTGGTTATGTGATTTATGTGGAATTTTAATGTTTTCAATCAGAATCTTTCTTTAGGATTCTTGTAAAATGTGGGTTGAAAGATGTTTTTCATAGCATTTATATTTGACAAGTAGACGTGAGGCGTCTCTCAAAGAGGTAGTAGTGTGTCCGATATAGGTAATTGATTTGTTACAAGATAACACACTATAGGGTATTGATATCCATACACTACTGGTCATCGCTAGTTTAGATTTGATGAGGTTTTTCTGATTAGTGACAACAAGGTTTGCGGACATTCTTTTTACTGTAATATAACTTTTAGGTTGTGCGTTGTGGTGCATTAGATATCGGCTAGGAACGAGAAATCTGGGAGCCGAGTTCAAATTCTAACTGAATTCATCGCATTCACTTACGCGCAAATACACTTGGGAAAGGTATTAATCCGTCTATTCCTTCCAGTTATGGGTTAAATAATAGAACAGATTGGGTTCAATAGCCTTGGCTGACAACCAGTCTACCGCAGAAAGCAATGGCAACCTACTGCGGGATAATCTTCTACTACCCAGTCAGTCATGTCTCTTTCGAGACATAATCGCCCAAGCGTGTATCACGTATGGCACTTAACTGACTGACTCAATATAATAGTTGGAACCATGATTAAGTCTTCTACTGGTGATAAAATGGGGGGTCGGTTTTCTATTGTTATGAAGTAATAAAATGATCCCCCACTAATTACTACGTTGTTGTTGTGTAGTGGATGGGTATTGGCTATGAACAAGAAATAGGAAAGCCGAATTCGAATTCCAGTTGGATTCGCTATGCTCACTTAGACGCAAATACGCATGGTAAAAAGTACGAATCCACATCTTCTCAACAATTCTTGGGTCATTTAACAAATCTTCTACTCCAACAGTTTCTTTTCTCGCACTTCCCGACTGTGGAATTCCCTTCCACACGATTGCTTCCCCAACGGCTACAATCTCCAGGAGTTTAATTGTAAGGTCAATAGACACCTCCTAACACACTAACCTGCTCCCATTCTATCAAACACTCTACCCAACCCTCATCCTCGGTATCCTTACTCATCTGTCACCTTCCTCCTGACATTCCCTATGACTAACCACTCCTTCTCTTTACCTTCCCCTATGTAGCCCCATGTGCAATAGTGGCAGTGGAATGCCTTGCTTGGGGTGAAATGATTAAAAAAAAAAGAAAAAAGTAAAACTATTATTATTTACAAAATTAAATAAAAATTTTCTTCGAAATATTTAGATTTCGGCATTAAATAACCAATAGAGATATTGATATCCCGCTAAACAAAATAAAACTAAACTTTACCTCGTTTGCCTCAGCAAAAAAGACTGCCCCATAAGTTTTTAGCTTTTTTTTAAAATTATTTTGGTGAGGTGGTATGTTCCTCAGGACAGCCCAAAATGCCAAATACAGTTGCGAGATACTAAAATCAAGCAGGTACAAAAATTCAAAGCAGTGGATAACATATTTGAAGGGCCTGAGCAGGTGGATGACAGAATGAGGGTTGCATGGTGCAGCAGGAGAAAGCGTGCTACGAGCCACCAGGGATAGGGAGATGTGGAAAGCCATGATCGCCTACGTCCTGAAATTACAGGGTACATAGAAGAAGAGTATGTATGCCAACTGTTTATAAGAAATTATAATGTGATTAAAAATGGGGGAACAATTCTATATTATAATCAATATATAAACTGATCCCTCATTTTGTGACCATGCTAGTTTCTATACATTTAAATTCTAGATTTATGGGCTGGAGCTAATGGATGGCAGAGCGGGGTTTGGATGGTGCAACAGGTGAAAGCGTGCTCAGAGCCACCAGGGATAGGGAGATGTGGAAGGCCATGATCGCCTACGTCCTGAAAGGACAAAGCACTTAGAAGAAGAATATATATGCCAACTGTTTATAAGAAATTATAATGTGGATATAAAATGGGGGATCAATTCTATATTATAATCAATACATAAACTGATCCCTCATTTTGTGGCCATGATAGTTTCTATACATTTAAATCTAGATTTATGGGCTGGAGCTAGTGGATAGCAGAGCGGGGTTTGGGTGGTGCAACAGGAGAAAGCGTGCTAAGAGCCACCAGAGATAGGGAGATGTGGAAAGCCATGATCGCCTAAGTCCTGAAAGGATAGGGCACATAAAAGAAGAACAGACACAGCATTTCGACTAAGTACCGTCTGGTCATCATCAGGTGTCAATAGATTGGCTGATGTGGATTATCTCGTTGATTATTGCGAAATATCCTGTGAAATCAATTATTGTTCTTTCATGTCGGAATTTGGTTCGTCACTACCAAGTCCAAGGATCGAACTCGTTATCACGATTATTGAGACGCGGAGACCCGAAGGCAAAATGGTATAGCGCAGGATGCGTTCCAGAAGCTAACTAAAGTATTAAGAAACAGGAAAATGTCACTAAAAATAAAGAAGAGAAAAGTAGACTGCTATGTGTAGTCAGTTCTTCAATATGGCAGCGAATGCTGTACAATCTCATCAAAAAAGAAGGAAAAACTTGAAGCAACTGAAATGTGGTTCTACAGAAGCATACTGGATATAAAGTGGGAGATCAATTCCATATAACAATCAATATATAAACTGACCCCTCACTTTGTGGTCATAACACCTTCTATACATTTATATTCCTGAGATCCAAAAGCACAAGGATGCATTCTATGAGCTGAGTAGAGTATTAAGAGACAGGGAAATTTCATTGGAAACAAAGAAGAGAGTACTGGATTGCAATTTGATGACAGTTCTTCAATATGACAGTGGATGGTTTAAAATACCATCAAAAACTTGAAGCAACTGAAATGTGGTTCTACAGAAGCATACTGGATATAAAGTGGGGGATCAATTCCATATAACAATCAATATATAAACTGACCCCTCACTTTGTGAGTTCTATGGGGCTCAAAAAGATGAGTTTGAACATTTTATTTGTTTAATATATATGTATATATATATATATAACACATAAATAAGTTTATATATATATATATATGCATTTGTTATACATACATACATATATATATATACATATATATATATATGTATGTATGTATTAGACATGTTGTTTATATATATGTATATATACATATATCTATGTATTAGACATGTTGATTATACACACACACACACACACACATATATGTATATATATAGAATTTTTATGTATTTTATATATGTCTTATATACATATCCTTTATATAACCATTTCACCCCAAGAAAGTCAGGAATGTCCCTGGTACCCATGGGGTTACCTATAGAGAGAAAAAACAGGGTAATTTTGATACCGAAGAAAAGAATGGAAGGTGGATGTGATTTAGGAAGTTGGTTGGGGTTTTGTTAGAAGGATGTGATTTCGGATGTTAGAAGATGCAGTTGACCTTGCATTTAAACATTTGGAGATTGTAGTTATCAGGGAAGCAAGTATACGGAAGGGAGTTCCACAGGCGGGAAGTGCGAGAAAAAAAGCTAATACAGTAGATTTATACATTTATATTCCTGAGATCCAAAAGCACAAGGATGCATTCTATGAGCTGAGTAGAGTATTAAGAGACAGGGAAATTTCATTGGAAACAAAGAAGAGAGAACTGGATTGCAATTTGATGACAGTTCTTCAATATGACAGTGGATGGTTTAAAATACCATCAAAAACTTGAAGCAACTGAAATGTGGTTCTACAGAAGGATGCTGCGGATATCATGGATCGAGCATGTGAGCAATGAGGAAGTGTTGGAAAGAATGGAAACGAAAAGGAAATTAATACTAAGCATCAGCAAGCGACAACTGAAGATCCTGGGGCATGCAATGAAGAAGGAGGGCTTGGAGAACCTGATACTAACAGGTCAGATAGAGGGAAGGAGAGACAGGGAAAACAGCGGATAACAGATCAGGTGGATGAAAGAACGGGGTTTGCGTTGTGTTACAGCAGAAAGTGTATTAAGGATAGGGAGACGTAGAAGGCCATGATCGCCTACGTTCTGAAAGAAAAATGCACAAAGAAGAAGAAGAAGAAGAAGAAGAAGAAGAAGAAGAAGAAGAAGAAGAAGAAAAAGTATGTTCTTGGTGCAAATTAAACGCAATTATCTTCTCTTACTTTTATTTTCTCACTGAAACCATCTAGCGTCTCTGATATATCTTTTATTTTTACATCGCTGAAAACGGAACAGACATAATTTATGAGATATTGACAGGAAACGTCAAACATTTATATATTCACTTTTCTTTCTTTATTTCTTTATTTCTTTTTTTCTTTCTTTCTTTTTTCTTCTTCCTTTTTCTTTTTTTTTTCTTTCTTTGCTCACAGAAACCAAGTAGCATCTGTTCCTTTCTTGACACGTGACAAAAACGCAATAGTTCATTATTTATGAGGTCTTGGCAAAGCGTAACGGTCATGTGAACTAAAGCAGGGGTAGATAAGCACAATCATAAAAGTATAATAATAATAATAATAATAATAATAATAATAATAATAATAATAATAAAAGATGTCACCATTCTATGGGATTACACCATCTACACAGACAGAAAAATTGAAGCAAACAGGCCGGACATTATTGTTAAAAACCAGAAGGAGAAAACTTGTCTATTAATTGATATGGCTTGTCCAGCGGATTGTAACATAGCAATCAAGGAATTTGAAAAACTGTCAAAATATAAAGACCTGGAAATTGAAATAGAAAAAATGTGGAAATTGAAAACAAGAGTTGTGCCAGTGATAGTAGGTGCACTTTGAATGATAAAAAATGGAACAAAACAACACATTGAACGAATCCCTGGAAACCCCAGCTTAAGAGATATACAAAAAATTGTCTTATTAAGTACAGCCCACACACTAAGGAAAACTTTATCTATGTAACGCTAGGGATGATAGGGAAGATAGAAAAACATGAAATGGAGCCATAACAACACGCCACTACCTGCCTTAGGTCTCCCCGCAGACATGGTTGGTAGTGAGACCAAAGCAGAAATCGAAATATGATGAAAAATGACACAATAATAATAATAATAATAATAATAATAATAATAATAATAATAATGTTTGTACCATTCTACAAACAATCTTATAAAACTCAGCAAATACAACGACCTGAAAATGAAAATAAGAAAAAATCCGGCATAAAATAACTAAAACTCTTCCTGTTGTGGTAGGAGCTTTGGGTCTGATAAAGAAAGAAATTCAAAAATAAAACAACAAAATACTTGGAGCATCATCTTCCGAAAAAATCTAAAATCAGTGTGGTCTTTTTTATGTTAAGATTTTGGTCGTTCTGGCTACGGTGGGCAATCAATACATTCAAATTATTGTTTTTTAGAATGTTTCTTTTTCGTTTTTCGTCTCTGACAGTACACATATCGCTTTCCTTATCTATCTATCTATCTATCTATCTATCTATCTATCTATCTATCTATCTATCTCAGTCTCTTTCTCTCTCTATATATATATATGCATATATATGTGTGTGTGTGTGTTTGTCTTGATATCTATCTATCTATCTATCTATCTATCTATCTATCTATCTCAGCCTTTCTCTCTTTATATATATATATGCATATATATATATGTGTGTGTGTGTGTGTGTGTGTGTGTGAGCATGTGTGTGTGCGGATCTATCTATCTATCTATCTATCTATCTATCTATCTATCTAGCTATCTATCTATCTATCTATCTATCTATCTCAGTCTCTTTCTCTCTCTATATATATATGCATATATATATGTGTATGTGTGTGTCTTGATATCTATCTATCTATCTATCTATCTATCTATCTATCTATCTCATTATGTTCATATCTATCTATCTATCTATCTATCTATCTATCTATCTATCTATCTAGTCTATTCTAATCTCAGTCTGTTAATATCTATCTATCTATCTATCTATCTATCTATCTATCTATCTATCTATCTATCTCAGTCTGTTAATATCTATCTATCTATCTATCTATCTATCTATCTATCTATCTATCTATCTATCATCTCAGTCTGTTAATATCTATCCCAGTCAGTTCATATCTATCTATCTATCTATCTATCTATCTATCTATCTATCTATCTATCTATCTATCTATCTACTCAGTCTGTTCATATCTATCCCAGTCTGTTCATATCTATCTATCTATCTATCTATCTATCTATCTATCTATCTATCTATCTATCTATCTCAGTCTGTTCATATCTATCCCAGTCAGTTCATATCTATCTATCTATCTATCTATCTATCTATCTATCTATCTATCTATCTATCTATCTACTTCAGTCTGTTCATATCTATCCCAGTCTGTTCATATCTATCTATCTATCTATCTATCTATCTATCTATCTATCTATCTATCTATCTATCTATCTGCATATATGGAACAATTTAATTTATTAGCTTATTTTTAGTGTGCTAAGTTAGAATTTCTCCTAAAAATTGGAAAGCCTATCTAATTTTTTTTTCTTTTAATTTACTTATCGATTGCCCGTGAATTTTTCCCCTAATTTTTCTCTTTTTCTTAAAAAAATTCTGATGGATTTTAGGGATTAGATTTAGTGGGGGGTCATTCTTATTTTTATGTTTTTTCGTTTGGTTTTTTGTTGTTTTTTCCCTACTCTTGGACACTTTTTAATTATAGTTTAGATTCATCAGTATGAAATGTTATTCGGGTTCTCAGAGGATATACATGCACATATAAGGAGGTTAATAAGTATATATATATATATATATATATATATATACATGCACATATAAAGAGGTATTGAGTTCTCTCGGTGACTGGCGTCTGTATACACTGCTTACATAGAAGACGTTAAAATTTCCCTTCTCTGACCCCATGCGCCGATGGCTTAGGGAGTAGAGACTCCGAGTGACACTAAATAGGTCGAGTTTCGATCCCGGCCAGAAGAAAGTGGTTATGTCTAGCCACACTGATGAGCTGTGATACAGCGAAACGGGCTTGTATGTGGATGACTAATATATATATATATATATATATATATATATATATATACATTAAACCCAAAGAACTCACAGTAAAAGTTGTAAATGACTGTACGTTGTCCCTCATGTTAAATCTGTCTACAAAATTTTCAACATATCCATTAATCAACTCTATCACCTCCCTCTTCCCTCTTTTTGTTAAAATTCTAACTGACAATTTCTCCATCTCCCACCCTACCTATATCTCATACACAATTCGCCAAATATAAGAAAAAGACATTTTCATTTCTTTTCACGCTACCTGATGAGACATTGTCCTTTTAATGTCAAAACAAAATATACACTTTGTAGTAAATAATAATTTGTACATTTTCTAAACTATAATTTATAATATTCACAGCTCTATTTCTATATTGAGCACTGTTATAAATTAATGTTTTGAACGTTGTCAATTTTTTTTTCGTTATTCCTTATTTCAGGCGAACCATCATCAGCTTCATATGTGTGTGTGTGTGTGTGTGTGTGTGTGTGTGTGTGTGTGTGAATACACAACAATACATAAATATTGATCAGGTGTGAATGGTAGAGTGCTCAATGTTGGATAACAGAGCAAAAATATATACTAATACATATAACATCCTCTCTTGTTTCATACCTGACAGCAATCTTCAGGAGATTCAGGTATCACCTGAAGATTATTCTGTGCCTTGAAACTCAGAGTTGTGAGTAAAACATTGGATATCTATATTTATTAATATATATATATGTGTGTGTGTGTGTGTGTGTGTGTGTGTGTGTGTGTGTGTGTGTGTGCTTTACTTTTCTTAATATATATAGACATATATATATTTATTAATAAATATAGATATTATCCTATGTTTTACTCACGATTCTGAGTTTCATGCCTCACAGTAATTCTCAAATAATTAACATATCACACTGGTTTATTTATTATTTGAATTTTTAATAGAATTCGTTTTTTAAATTCATAATGAGTAAGATTGCATGTAGTAGTAATATTTTTATATGTATTAAATGTATAAACGAATTAAGTTAAAAATGGAAGCTAGATATATATATATATATATATATATATATATATATATATATATATATCCCTTCTGTCACGCTCAAGAGGAGAGAGACAACAGCGAGGCAGAATCGGCTCAGTTCATTTTCTTTATCTAACAGTTATTTACCTTTACTAATACTGATAAAAACTTTTACCATTTGCTCTTAAAAAGTGTCATATTAGTTTATTTGTTTGCAATAATGATGTCGTCGGGTAGTGAATAATACTATATATATATATATATTGTGTGTATTTTGGCAGCATTTTTTCATTAATGCAGGTTTCATTGAATAATATAGACAAGTTTTCTCTATTAATTTTGTGTAGGATCCGTTCATACCGTCTGATATACTTGATGGTGATGTCGTTAAAAGACAACAAAAAATCACAGTATTTGTTGAATTTTTTATCGGGTCTAAGCTTTCGGCTCACATAAGCCATTATCAAAGAGTAAATAATAATACACAGTAAACATAGAACATTTAAGCTATTAACAATAAAGATAATTGAATTGAAAATATAAGTCCATCCCTACCGTGGCGGATGGCCGAAGACAGTGACAAAATAGTGGTGTTGTGGTCCCTGGTTTGATTACAGACATTTGAGTACGTATACGTTTACATAGAATGAAAGTTATGAAAAAGAGAAGCAGGTTATAGGGGGTGCCAGGTAGTGGGTAAGAGAATACTGATAAGAGTGGAGTGGACAGAGAAAGGAGCATAAGAGAAAGGATGCAAGTTAGCAAGATAGGACATGACTATTGACTTTACACTTAAACTCCTGGAGATTGTAGCTGTCGGGGAATAAAGTAAACGGACGGGAATTTCACAGGCTGGACGTACGAGAAAAGAAGCTGATAGAGTAGAATTTGTATTCTATTGTTTTCACAGTAAAAGAGTGAGACCTAGTTACTAATGTTGTGGCTCAAGTAATGGTCAGACAACGTGCATCACGCTTAGTACTTTACTGACTGATTTCGATAAATCTTGATTAGTAGGACAGATTGTATTCTGTAGCTTTGGTTGGCACCTGTTTATGTTATGGTGAAACACACGTATTCTTCAGATAATGGATTCTCCCTCCTATATTAATAAGAGTAAACAGGAAGTTAACTCGGGAAGTTCTTACAAGTTCTAGAGAGTTCTGTAGAGTTCTGTAGAGTTCTATAGAACTACTAGGTAGTTGATATTATGTATGCAAGTCCCATGCACGATAGGTGGGTTGAGCCAGCTTCCTCTCGAACAGAGAAAGTCTCATTTGGATTTGCTTAAGGACAGGGTCCCAAGTCCTACCCTATTATTTAACCCATAACTGGAGGGAAGGGACGGATTAATACCTTTTCCAAGCGTAAGTGAAGGCTCACCGATTTCTCTTTCCGAAAGGATATCCACTGCACCACAACGCACATCCGTCACTAAACGCTTACAGCACTTGGCATTCCCAAGTGGTCACCCATCTAAGTACTGACCAGGCTCAACGTTACTTAACTTCGGTGATCGAACGGGAACCGGTGTATTCAATGTGATATAACCGTAAGCTGATATTAGTCGGCAGTTAGCCGAATACCAAGGAGTCAGCTTACAGTGGAAGATTACCAAGTTCCTAACATTTTGGGTGCGTTTAGTCGATTAGCAGCCGACATAGCACGATTATAACTTTCAGTGAGAAAACTACTCCACAAGAGTTTATCAGAGAAAGAAATGGCAACCGACTTCGAGAAAATCTTCTGCCTAGTCAGTCATGTATCAAAATAGACATGATCGCTCAAGCATTTATTGCGCATGGCTCTTAAATGACTGACTGATATTTTCACATTTATTGTCGTTCCGTTCTGCTTTTCTTCTTATTTTCCTCTCGCCTTTCTTTACGACTTGTTTATCGTTACATTTATTCTTGCCGATATTCCGTTTTTCCTTCCTGCCTATTCTGTTTCACTCCTTTTTTTCTCTCCATCTTTCTTTACGGCCTGTTTTATCTTCGTTTTTTTTTTGCCTCTTTTTCTTTATTTCTTTCTTTTCGGTCGAATTTTTTCCTATTTTCTTTCCTCTCTTCGTTTCTTTATCACACATACCAACCTTCTATCGAGTTGACTTTCTCTCCAGCTCCCCTTCCTTCCTTCTCCCTTCCTTCCTAGTTTTCTTTCTTTCTTTTTTGATTTTCCCGCTTCTATTTATTCCTCATCTTCACCATCTGTTTTATCCTCACTTGCCTTCCTTCCTTCTATCCTTCCTTCCTTTCTTGCTAGTTTTCTTTCTTTCTTTTTTGCTTTTTCCGCTTCTAAATATTCCTCACCTTTACCATCTCTTTTATGATTCACTTTCCTTCCTTCTTCCTTCCTTCCTTCCTTCCTTCCTAGTTTTCTTTCTTTTTTGCTTTTCCCGCTTCTATTCATTCCTCATGTTTACCATCTTTTTTATCCTGAATTTCCTTCCTTCCTACCTTCCTTCCTTCCTTCCCTCCTTCCTAATTTTCTTTCTTTTTTGCTTTCTTCGCTTCTTTTCATTCCTCATCTTTACGATGTTTCATACTCACTTTCCTTCCTTCCTTTCTTCCTTCCTAGTTTTCGTTCTTTTTTGCTTTTCCGGCTTTTATTCATTCCTCATCTTTACCATCTCTTTTATCCTCACTTTCCTTCCTTCCTTCCTTCCTTCCTTCCTTCCTTCCTTCCTTCCTTTTTTCCTTGCTAGTTTTCTTTCTTTCTTTTTTGCCTTTCCCGCTTCTATTCATTCCTCATCTTTACGATTTGTTTTATCCTTAATTTCCTTCCTTCCTTCCTTCCTTCCTTCCTTTCATCCTTCCTTCCTTCCTTGCTAGTTTTCTTTCTTTCTTTTTTGCTTTTCACGCTTCTATTTATTCCTCATCTTTACCATCTGTTTTATCCTCACTTGCCTTCCTTCCTTCCTTCCTTCCTTCCTAGTTTTCTTTCTTTCTTTTTTGCTTTCTTCGCTTCTTTATATTCCTCACCTTTACGATGTTTTATCCTCACTTGCCTTCCTTCCTTCTATCCTTCCTTCCTTTCTTGCTAGTTTTCTTTCTTTTTTGCTTTTTCCGCTTCTATTCATTCCTCATGTTTACCATCTTTTTTATCCTGAATTTCCTTCCTTCCTTCCTTCCTTCCTTCCTTCCTTGCTAGTTTTCTTTCTTTCTTTTTTGCTTTTCACGCTTCTATTTATTCCTCATCTTTACCATCTGTTTTATCCTCACTTTCCTTCCTTCCTTCCTTCCTTCCTTCCTAGTTTTCTTTCTTTTTTGCTTTTCCCGCTTCTATTCATTCCTCATGTTTACCATCTTTTTTATCCTGAATTTCCTTCCTTCCTACCTTCCTTCCTTCCTTCCTTCCTTCCTAATTTTTTTTCTTTTTTGCTTTCTTCGCTTCTTTTCATTCCTCATCTTTACGATATGTTTCATACTCACTTTCCTTCCTTCCTTTCTTCCTTCCTAGTTTTCTTTCTTTTTTGCTTTTCCGGCTTTTATTCATTCCTCATCTTTACCATCTCTTTTATCCTCACTTTCCTTCCTTCCTTCCTTCCTTCCTTTTTTCCTTGCTAGTTTTCTTTCTTTTTTGCCTTTCCCGCTTCTATTCATTCCTCATCTTTACGATTTGTTTTATCCTTAATTTCCTTCCTTCCTTCCTTCCTTCCTTCTCTTCAACACTTTCTGTCCACCATTTTCATTCTTTATTACCTATTCTCTCCCCACTTTTTTCTTGCCTCTGCTCCTCTTTCCTTCCTTCCTTCCTTCCTTTCTTCCTTTCTTCCATTTATTTTACTTCTATCTGCTTTTTCTCAGTTTATATCTCCCCAGAGAAATCAGCGTTCGTCAGGAATCGAAACGAAACCTCTAACTCCACCCACCCTTATCCAGTACCTCTTGGCAATCTTAGTGAACAGTTCTTTCTACGGAACAAACACATCCACACACACACACACACACACCCACACACACACACACACACACTCAATCAAGTACATTCAATTTCGTTGTATAAATACATTAAGAAACAAATGTACTTGTAACGACACACATACACACACACATACGTTAACAAACATAAAATCAAAGATACATTCATTCTTAGACCGACACAGACTCTGACTTTCACATTTACTAATATGAATGCCCCCTTTCTTATGCACATGTACCCTAATATTAAGGCACATGTGACAAACACACATAAACAATATTAAACCTATACACAGAGTAACAGGCTCATTAAATGTATTTACATATGCACACGCATATGCATACATAAAGAGATCTAAAGACAGATGACATTCATCACTCTCGTTCGCATTATTACACATGCTCAGAGGGTGACACAAACAAACGAAATCTCGTCCTCGACTCGCGTTCAGAACGTCATCAGAATGGCGGACGCATCAGAACAATTTCTTTTCATAAAAAAATGCAGGCATATATTAACCGTCTTTCACGGGATCATTCGTTGGCCGTTTCATTATTCATGGCCAAATGCATAATTCTACTTATAGCCGAATACAGTCGGCAAATTCGATAGCCTTTACACTGTCTTGACAGGGTCAGTCCAAGAATAAACATGGCTCATTTGCTCATTGCGGTTTCAATTTGGTCAATGATGGGTTAAATAACAGGAGATATTGGGTTCTATAGCCTTGGCTGGCAAACAGTCTAATCGCAGAATGTAATGGCAAACTACTGCAGGATAATCTTCTGCCCAGTCAGTCATATCTCTTTCGAGACATGATCGCCCAAAGCGTGTATCACGTATGACACTTAAGTGACTGACTGAATATAATAGTTGAAAACATGATTAAGGGTATAAAGTGGAGGATCAGTCTTGTATTGTTGTGAAGTAATAAACTGACCCCCAGCTAATTACTACTTAATAATATAATACATCTCTACGCTTGGGAAAGGTATCAATCCATCTCTTGCCTCCAGTTATGGGTTAAATAATAGAATAGATTGGATTATATAGCCTTGGCTGACAACCAGTCTACCGCAGAAAGCAATGGCAACCTACTGCGGGATAATCTTCTACCCAGTCAGTCATGTCTTGAAAGAGACATGATCGACCAAGTGTGTATCACGGATAGCACTTAACTGACTGATTGAATATAATAGTTGAAAACATGATTAAGGCTTCTACTGGGCATAAAGTGGGGAATCACTCTTATATTGTTATGATGTAATAAACTTATCCCCCACTAATTACTACTTAATAATATAATACATCTTTTCCCCTTCTAGCTATGGGTTAAATAACAGGATAGATTGGGTTATATAGCCTTGGCTGAAAACCAGTCTACCGCAGAAAACAATGGCAACCTACTGCAGGATAATCTTTTGCCAAGTCAGTCATGTCTCTTTCGAGACATGATCGCCCAAGCGTGTATTACGTATGGCACTTAACTGACTGAATTAGGGTTTAGAGAACCTAAGCCTCACGGGACGGATAGAGGGAAAGAAAGACAAGGGAGTACATTGCATGACATACTTGATGGACTTGAGCAGATGGATGGTGGATCGGGGATTGATTATGGTAGCAGAAGACGGGGTATTAAGAGCGACAAGGGATAGAGAGATGTGGAAATCCATGATCGCCTACATCCTTGAAGAGATTTAAAATACGGTCAACCCCAAAACTCGCCTGTTGCTAGAAAAAGATGATGGAGACGGGAAAGAGAGAGAGAGAGAGAAATATGGCGAATTCTCTTACGTTCTTTTTTCAAACGTATAAAAGGAATTTTTAGAAGGCCCGACTGGAAGTTTAAAATAACAGAAACTTCAAAATAAGGGAGGGAGTGCTCCAAGAACTGTAAATACATTCATCATCCGGGTTTGTAAATTCCTAAAATATATTTTCTTATGTGTTTACATCCTGACATTATATATATATATATATATATATATATATATATATATATGAAGCGGTGTGAGGTCATAGAATCGCATTACAAATTTATGAACTGCATTTGCTATTTGGTAACTGTTATCGTTACTTAGCAAAGTTTTATGTCAACACAAGATAAAATCGTCTTTGATGGTTTTTTCATGTTAACGTCCCTGTAACCTCTCTGAAGATGGCTAATGTAAGCCGAAAGTTTAGAACCAACTTACTAAAAAAATATCCAAATGTTGGAGAATTTTTGTCTTTAATTTTACCTGTAATTAAAGCCATTTAGAACGGCGCATTATTAAACATAATTCATTGTGTCTTATACTTAACAGGATATATATATATATGCAGTGTAGATATAGAATAATCCAAAGGAGTATCCTGTATATAAAGTGGTAGAATATCTTTCTAGGAGAACTCTAAATATATATATATATATATATAAATACAGACAGTGTATACAAATACATACAGAGAAAAAATTAAGAGAGACACGTTATTACATGGTTAAGTGGAGATATGGGCCTATTTAGGCGAACCATGTTCAGCTTCCGTCTTTATTGTACAGAAGATTTTACACAATAAAGAAGGAAGTTGAAGATGGTTCGCCTGAAATAGGCCCACATTTCCATTTAACCATGGAATACCGTGTCTGTCTTAATTTTTACACATACACACACACACACACACACACACACACACACACACACACATATATATATATATATATATATATATATATATATAAAGTATACCTAGTAAGCAAACAAAGCTACCAAGGTTTCACCTAAGAGGATCGTCAGATCACTTAGGTGAAACCTTGGTAGCTTTGTTGGCTCACTAGGTATAGTTTATATATATATATATATATATATTATTCCGCTCTACCTAAGTATTGAGTGCTTTTTTATTAGTTGATTACTTGTCTCGGGGTTTTTTTTCTTTGGGCTTCGTGCTGACTCGGTCCGAATCCTTTTGACTGATGCTCATGTGCTTAGCTCTTTTTTTTTATAACCATTTTTCCTTCCACGTTGATCCGCGGAGGGGTTTTCGACACGAGTATAGTTATAAGTTTGTCTTTACATATATATATATAATCATTTCACCTCAACAAGGCGAGACGACCACTAGTGCGCACGAGGTTAAAGTGAGAGAAAAGACTGGGTACAGGGGATATTAAGGAGAGGATAAACAATGAACAGAAGATAGCAATTGACGTTGCATTTAAACTTTAGGAGTTTGTAGCTATCAAAAAGCAAATGGGACTGAGTTCTACAGGCAGAATGTGTGAGAAAAATTATTTTGATAGAAGTGGTGGTTATATTTAACTATTTTAACGGTAAAAGTGTGGTAACTAGGAGCCAAACAAGTACACGCTTAAATTCCCGTAGCAGGACAGCAGGTTAAAAAAGAAATACTCCTCAGAAGAGTGGCCATAAAAAGTTTGTAGAAAAGACAGAGAGAAGCCACGTCACGTCGGTAAAAAATTAACTGAAGTCCAGATGCCAGGTCAGGATCAACTACGTTGCAGATACTTTTTAGATTTTGTCGTGTATATATATTTTTTTCTTTAAAAACTGGGGTGGCCTAATAATCATGACCGGTATATATATATATATATATATATATACACCGGGCATAATTATTAGGCCATCTGATGTCCAGTTTCTGTGCTCTCCTACTCATGCTAGTCTCTTCTTCTTATTCGCTGGCAGAGAGAGAGAGAGAGAGAGAGAGAGAGAGAGCAAATCTACAGAGTGCGATGGGTAAATTCTCGCTATTTGCCTTGTAAAATTTTGCAAAGCAATAATAACAAAAGAACCATTCTATTTGCATTTAAAATTATCCACTTGGCAATAAATACTAAAAATAGTATGAAATACATCATTTAAAAAAATGGGATTGCCTAATAATTATGGCTGGTGGTGCGCATATATAATGTAAATATACCTGTTATCTAAGTGCGATATGTTATATCCATTATATATATATATATATATATATATATATATAATGGATATAACCAAACCGGAAATAACATATTACATTGCATTTGACTACATGGTTTTGTTGTCATTTCGAGCTATCCCGCGGTGTATCGTCATAAAACCGCATCGCAAATTTAAGAACTGCGTTTATTATTTTTGGTAACTATTGCCGTTGCCAAGCGGAGTTTTATGTCAACACAAAATAAAATCGTCGGTGATGGTGGATTTTATAATATTTCAGTTTAAACAACCTCTCTGAAGATGGCTCATGTGAGCCGAAAGCTTAGAAGAAAATCAATAAATTATTATCCAAATGTTTGAGAATTTTTGTATTTATTTGCAACTGAAATTAAAGCAAAAATACGACGTTGAGAACGGCTCATGATTAAACATAATAGACATTCATTGTCTCTTATATATATATATATATATATATATATATATAGCTCAGTTTGGTCATATCGATTTATTTACGTAGCTAGAAAACTAATTGGATCTCTTAACATGATCATACCATCTTAGTCTGTACATATGTATGTATGTATGTATGTATGTATGTATGTATGTATGTATCTATCTATCTATCTATCTATCTATCTCTTCCAGTCTGTTTCTATCTATCTATCTATCTATCTATCTATCTATCTATCTATCTATCTATCTATCTCATGGAGAATGGTGATCGAATTTCAGAGCCACAAAATTAAATATGGCTTTGAGCGAGTGAAGATTCTGGGTTTTTCTCGAGTGTCATGGTTTGAACATTGTGGACTGTCGCTACAGAATAAAAAAAGACTGTACCAAATAACAAACCACGTTACTTGAGGACTTTCAGTAGCAGCAACAACTAAAATGCGTAGCACATGTAACTGCTAATGACATAATCAAGGTGTTAACGTTTCCCATAAAATGTTGGGAAGAAAACTTCCATCGATAGTGGAAAGAGCGATAACAGCTACTGAACTTGAGAAACGTGTATTCCTAAAACAGTGTTTTAATAGAAAGGCTGTTGGTTCAGTGAATGCGAAATATTTCCCTATAAAGAAACGGCAAATATTTCCTATTACTATTTTCTGAGGAATTGTCACGTCGTGAAGCAAATGAAAAAAAAAAACTACACTGAAGAAAGCAAACTTCAGCCTGACTGAGTTGAAACGTGCATATTAGAGAATTGCCTGATCCCATCAAGTTATCCACTAACAACGAAATAATAATAACAATGATAATAATTATTAAAAAAAAATAATAAAAGAAACTCCTTAGGGTGATCCGTCATAGCAACCGTGACAGCTTCGGGCCGCCTTAACAAACAACGTTATCCGTAAATTTGTACCGTTGAATTGTTGCCGAAGCCAATCTAACCTTTTGCTTTTCGCCTCAGCTTCAACTTGCCACGCGACGATGTGTCTCTCTCGACGGCCTGATGTCATTTGTGGAAATTCTGGAAGACGCGCCCTAAAGCTCTTCGCTTGCTTCGCCCGTTTGCTTCGAGTAGGGGTTAGTGTCAGATCCCGGGTGAGATTCGACGTAAAAGTACGAGATAAAAATTGGATTTGATTTGAGGGGATACCAAGGGTGATAGGAGCAGGCGCCGAGGCGAATAAGTTCAATGTGACGAGTCTCAGGAGGTATGTTGCCGTAATAACGCCATGTTTGAAACGATAAAGAGGCTAATCTATCAAAAGTATAAGCGCTTCGAATTATTTTCGCGCAACAGTAAGGTGAAAAGGAGAATGATAAGAACGGCAAGAGGTGCTGCATTATATATCAATACTCTTGCATATCTTAAATGGCACACACACACACACACATATATATATATATATATATTCAAGAGTTAGTTTCTCTCACCCTTGCTCTCTGTATATATATATATTCAGGAGTTAGTGTCTCTCTCCCTGGCTCTCTCTCTCTCTCGCTCTCTCTCTCTCTCTCTCTCTCTATATATATATATATATATATACATATTCAAGAATTAGTTACTCTCTCCCTTGCTCTCTCTCTCTCTCTCTCTCTATATATATATATATATATATTCAAGAGTTAGTTTCTCTCTCACTTGCTCTCTCTCTCTATACATATATACATATACATATTCAAGAGTTAGTTTCTCTCTCCCTTGCTCTCTGTTTATATATATATATATATATATATATATATATGTGTGTGTGTGTGTGTGTGTGTGTGTGTGTGTGTGTGTGTGTGTGTACTTTCATTCAGACATGTTCCAATGAATAATATGGGCATATTACTGATCATTTCCATTTTTTTTTTCTAATCGTTCCACCCCAATCAAGGCAATACTGCCACTGGTGCGGGGGAGGGTACATAAGAGGAGAGTGAGGAGAAAGAGAAACAAATCACAGGAGATGTCGGAGAATTGGTAAGAGAAGGATGGGAACACTTATGTGAAGAGAGTTGCGTGAGAGTAGAGTGGAAAGTGAGAACAAGATACAGTGGGTGTTGGGGAAAGAATGGGCGTTGAGGTTGCATTTAAAATCTTGGAGATTGTAGCTATCAGGGAAGCAAGTATACGAAAGGGAGTTCCACAGGCGAGAAGTGCGTGAAAAGGAGCTGAATGAATTGAATTTTCTCTCTCTCTCTCACAGTGCATATATATATATATATATATATATATATATATATATACTAGCAGTATAACCCGGCGTTGAAAGCTTTAAAACTAATCCATGGTCCTGGAGCTCAGACCCTTTGGACTTTGGCACGAAAGACTAAAAACCAATAGTTGTTTCCAGTTAAAGCGAAACCGTAGACTGAAAGAAAAATAAATGGATGTAAGTCAAATTTTGATTTCCTGGTATCGATATCAAATTTTCTGCAGTATTGTAAGAACTGCAGCCTTGGAACTTCTGAAGATTGTTTCTTATGTCTTTGTCTATGAGTGTATCAAACTTGATTAAAATCGAACCACTCTTTCAATAACCCGATTTTTTCGATTATCGATTTTCGATTTTTATCTGGGGTACCTTGACACAAAACCTAGCTAAGAACACTCGCAAACGCTTATAGTACAATTGTGTAAATTTTCAAGAAAATCGGTTCAGCCATTTCGGTGTCTATAAGTTACGACACACACACAATCACAGAGACACACACACGCATACATACAAGCACAGACAAAGTTCCATTTATAAAAAAAGTTTAAATATCTATGTATATATGTATGTGTGTATATATATGTAGAGAGAGAAAGAGAGACAGAGAAATAATTGTGATAACTTTGGTTTAAGTTTATTCTTAAGAATAAGAAGTCCATTTCCTAAAAAATATGGTCCAATCTTTCGGCTTACTTGACATTACCATTTATCTCTGCCTACCCTGATGATGATTAAGAAAGTCGAAACACATAAATATACCGATATATATTTAGAAAGGACGTATATTTAAGGGTGTATTTAGGAAGGAAGTATGAAGGAAAATGTATATGGCTAGGAAGTATATATGAAGGAATATTTAGGAAGGAAGTATATATAAGGGTGTATTTAGGAAGGAAGTATATATAAGGGAAGGTGTATTTAGGAAGGAAGTATATATAAGGGTTTTATTTAGGAAGGAAGTGTATATAAGGGTGTATTTAGGAAGGAAGTATATATAAGGGTGTATTTAGGAAGGAAGTATATATAAGGGTGTATTTAGGAAGGAAGTATATATAAGGAGGTTTTATTTAGGAAGGAAGTGTATATAAGGGTGTATTTAGGAAGGAAGTATATATAATGGGTGTGTTTTCTAAAGGAAGTATATATAAGGGTAGTATTTAGGAAGGAAGTATATATAAGGGTTTTATTTTAGAAATAAAGTGTATATAAGGGTGTATTTAGGTGGTATGAAGTATATATAAGGGTGTATGTAGGAAGGAAGTATATATAAGGGTGTATTTAGGAAGGAAGTATATATAAGGGTGTATTTAGGAAGGAAGTATATATAAGGGTGTATTTAGGAAGGAAGTATATATAAGGGTTTTATTTAGGAAGGAAGTATATATAAGGGTGTATTTAGGAAGGAAGTATATATAAGGGTGTATTTAGGAAGGAAGTATATATAAGGGTTTTATTTAGGAAGGAAGTGTATATAAGGGTGTATTTAGGAAGGAAGTATATATAAGTGTGTATTTAGGAAGGAAGTATATATAAGGGTGTATTTAGGAAGGAAGTATATATAAGGGTTTTATTTAGAAAGGAAGTGTATATAAGGGTGTATTTAGGAAGGAAGTATATATAAGGGTGTATTTAGGAAGGAAGTATATATAAGGGTGTATTTAGGAAGGAAGTATATATAAGGGTTTTATTTAGGAAGGAAGTGTATATCCCGTGGTGATGGTGGTTAAAAAAAAAACGCGCTAATACCTGTAGACGATACCAATATACTACAACCCGAAATAATAAACACAAACTTCAAATTCTTGAGGCCTTCTATATAAAAACAAACAAACAACACTCAACAAAATTTATGACGAATATAGAAACAACGCGTTGAAATCCTATAACATTTACTTCTATTTTACTTTTCTATCGATTTCCGTTATATTGAAACGCTGCATTTGCAAACAAAATCTATATCTACAACAGATAAATTTAAAATTTTAAAATATCTATAACAAAGTTCGTTCGCGCATGTTTTCAAAAATCACCTTCACAGTAAAATGCAGGATATATCGCAGGTACAATAAGTTTGTCTATGTAATTTACCACTAAAAATGATGTTAGAAAAAGTTTAAAATTCTTGGGTAAAAAAAAAGTGTTTCCTTAGTACCCCAATCAAACATGCATATCCAAATAGTTCTGTCACTTAAAGAAAACGAATAAAATTCCCACAATAAAATAGAAAATTAAAACAAAACGTAAATATGTAAGTATTAGGTTGTTCCTAAAGTTCGTAAACACTTGCAAAAAATTGAAATTTTACTCTCAAAAACAACAAAAATTATTGCTCAAAATAAAGACCATCACTTTCCAAGACTTTCTGCCATCGAAAACTTTCGGATCTGGCCAAAGTACCATTCAGCCGGCTTCAAATCAAAGAATTCTTGACACGCTTCCTCGACTTCATCAAACGAGTCGAATCGACATCCCTTCAGAATGTGTTGCATTGAGCAGAAAAGGCCGTAATCTGATGGAGCACAGTCAGGACTGTAGACTGGATGTGGCAGAACCTCAACGCCTTCCAGCTCTTCAAACTTGTCTTTGGTCTTCCTGGCTGTGTGTGGCTTGGCATTGTCCTGCTGCATCAAAGCGCGATTTCGGTTGATCAGAGCCGGGTGCTTTTGCTTCAAATTTTCGTAGACCCGCTCAAGTTGCTGACAGTAAAGTTCGGCACTGATGGCACGACCTTTCGGAACCAACAGAAAATGCATGATTTCTTCAAAGTTCCACCAAACGCACAACATGACTTTCTTGCCGAATCGATCTTGTTTTGGAACCGACGGTGTCTCTTGCCGTTTCTGAACCCATCGCTTGTCTCGATTGTGCTGGACCAGATAGACCCATTTCGCAAGTGTTTACGACTTTTTGAGACAATCTAATATTCAAATGAGCCATGCTCCTTGTGGCTATATAAAAACAATACATTATTAAATTTCTTAAAAATAAGAATCTATTAAATAGACATAATGAAATTACTGTCAAATGCAAACATAGAAAAATGCCCACCTTAGAAAATAGTTAATAACGTTTTATATAGGCATATTGATTGATTTACATGTATCCATTACTTTATTTTTTATTATTAAAATAATATTAATTTAATAAATTTTAGAATTAAGTTAAAAATAGGTACCGTCACTAAATCGCTAAAAAGACTCAGCATAGTATGAATAATAAAAAAATCCCAACCTTAATAAAGATTAACTTTTTCTATCAAAATATTTATATTATTATTAAGAGGAAAGATCAAAGTATTTTAAAATTATTTTTTAAAGTTTATTGATTCCTTTTAACTCGTTCAAAATGTTGATAAAAATTCTTGTTTTGAGTTAGCGGATAACCGAATCGTTACGAAAGTTTACAATGGAAAACGTAATATTACAAACCTCAGATTTTTCGGTGACAAACACATTAATTTGGAAATTCTTGCAAAAATCAATTAATTTACGGATTTTAATGAAACTTTCAGGACTTATTCAGAAACAAATGAAATTATATTTCAAGTTATTATTTGAAAATAATCTTGGTAAAATATGTATTTTTTTACATTTATTACCTCCCCTCCACGTAAACTAAATTAAATTTTGTTGCAAAAAATAGTTTTATCAGTTAAACGCAAGACTCACTAGGAAATATAAATCATTTATTATTTTTTTTAAAGTTTTGCCTCTATTTCCAAAAATTTGCTCCCAATAGTAAAATAATACAACATAACTATGGCATTATTTAATTTGATAAGCTTTTAATTGCTTGGATAAATAATAAAAATTAAGGGCATTATAGTCTAAAGAAAAATTTTTTTTCGATTACTAAAAAAGTTTTAAAAGAACTGTTTTCAGTTTTTTAATTATAATAATTTATAAAGATTCATAAATATTTTTAAAATACTTTAAAGATTTGTTGGGGTTAGTTTAAAAATAAATTAAGCGAAGATAATATTTAGTAATCGAAAATGAAAAAGTTTAATACAAATCCTTGTGCCGCCCTATTTTAAAAATAATTTTCAATTTTTTTCTCTGTGTACTTGAAGTCTTTTTGTGTATATTAATTTCTACGAGAAAATTAAAAATTCATGTTATTCAGAGTTTCCTTCCTTTACTCGAAAAAAAAAATTTGTACAATTGTGTCACTTGTAATTGCCATACATTTATCTTATCTCTAATCGCACAACCTGTCAACATATTTGAGATACGGCGGACAGGTCAAAAAGTTCAACTCTGTGATTAAGAAATAGTTTTATTCTAAATTTCATGCTATAAGAAATACTTATGTACATCAGATTAATTTAAGATTAGATTTGCTAATTTTCCAAAAAAAAATGTCTCACAGATGTATATTTCTTTTAAAGATTTTTGAAACCGAAAATAAGCTTTTATTTACAAATGTAACAATCACTTAAAAATGACCGAAAAATTGAAAAATTAAAAAAAAGCGAAACATTTTAGATTCTAATCAATATAAGTTCTCTTTGAAATACACGAGAGTATTTTGCTTACTGGAAATAGTAAATTAAATCATTAAACTTTCAATTAAAATTAAAATTTAATTTAAAGTTTAGATATCGAAAATGAGTAGAGCTATCTAGTTAAGAATATATAATATTCTTAAAAATGTATAATGAATTGATAAAAAATTTACTCTGAACTAAAAAATATAAAAACATTTTAATCATACCAAAAGTCCATTTCAGAGACGTCTAAAATAAAGTTTTGTTTTTAAATAAGAAGGATATATATATATCTCCACGAGTATTTCTTCGTAACTAAAATTTATACATCTTTCCGGAAGTAAGCAGCCTAGGCGTAAAAATGACAGTTATCTTCAGACACGTATGAATGCTCGACTTCCCTTAAGCTTTAAATCTCGAAACAGAGAAAATTAATATATATATATATATTAGTCATTCACATAGAAGCCTGTTTCGCTGGATCACAGCTCATCAATGTGGCTAGACACATCCACTTGCTTCTGGCCGGGATAGAAGCTCAACCAATTTGGTCTCAGTTAGAGTCG
>JBBBDQ010000375.1:1615000-1622500 GCA_037127315.1 Ascarosepion bandense | reverse complement strand
CTGAGTGACAATCTTTCTTTTTTATGAGCCTCGCTACTGAAGCGATGAATTTTGGAGCAAATCTAGTGGTCCAGACAAGCACATAGATGGGTAGTCACGTATAGCTTAATTTTATTACGCTTTTATGACAGTGAACTATGGAGAATTCATAATTATGATTGCAATAAGGACATATGCATGAAGTAATAGATATATAGATAGATAGATAGATAGATAGATAGATAGATAGATAGATAGATAATGAACATATTGAAATAGATAGATAGATAGATAGATATGAACATATTGAAATAGATAGATAGATAGATAGATAGATAGATAGATATGAACATATTGAAATAGATAGATAGATAGATATGAACATATTGAAATAGATAGATAGATAGATAGATAGATAGATAGATATGAACATATTGAAATAAATAGATAGATAGATAGATAGATAGATAGATATGAACATATTGAAATAGATAGATAGATAGATAGATAGATAGATAGACATGAACATATTGAAATAGATAGATAGATAGATAGATAGATAGATAGATAGATAGATAGATAGATAGATATGAACATATTGAAATAGATAGATATGAACATATTGAAATAGATAGATAGATAGATAGATAGATAGATAGATAGAGAGGTTTTTTTTAAATCGTATCACCCCGAGCAAGGCGGTAACGCCACTGATATGCAGGGGACTACGTAATAGTGAAAAGATTGGAAAAGAGAAAGCCGGAAACCACATCCTAAACAGGGAACAAGGGATGAGCCTCTTAACCTGTTCAATAGACGTGGGTGGAGTGTGAACCGGGCGATAGATAGATCTATCTACCCTAATTGCAAAAAAAAAAAAAAAAAGTGAGAAGATTGGAAAAGAGAAAGCCGAAGATCACATCCTAAACAGGGAACAAGGGATGAGCCCTTTCACCTGTTCAATAGACGTGGGTGGAGTGTGAACCGGGCGATAGATAGATCTATCTACTCCAATGATAGATAGATAGATAGATGGATAGATAGATAGATAGATATGAATAGATCTAAATAAATATATGAATATTTTAGGATAGATATCAATAAACTGTTGTATATATAGAAAGTGTGTGTGAAGGAAGGAAATTGTTTAATCCTTTAATCAATACAAAGCAGAGCTAATAATATTTATTCAGAAATTATAACATGGATATGTTATAATATCACTACAGAAGTAGCTATTTTGTTTCGATACTTCTTGTGTCTTGTCAAGTGATGTGGTTTATGTTAAATTGAATGGTTTTTAAAGGTTGAAAACAAGCAAAACCCCTTCAATCAGAGAGGCATTGTGGTATGTACAATGTGGACCAATCAGAGTAAAGCAACTTCTAATTTGGAGGAAATGTGAGCAGACTTAAAAATAATTTTGTGGGCATTAGTATTAATGTAATATAACAATCTGGCCCCACCCGAGGAAGGCTGATGCAAGCGAGGGTGTTTCCGGTCGTTGAAAGGAACGGATGTCGTTTGACCTTATTTCCGGCAGCAGCGGAAATAACTACAGAGGCAAACAGAACAGGTGTCTCTGAGAATTACGTGGGCGTGCGTGGGCGAGGCAAAACCGGAAGAAAAAGTCCCGGTTCTGGAAGATTATAAAAAGACCTCGGCACACGGATTCGCCAGTAGAGGAGCAACAGAGATCGGCCGGTGAAGAGAGACACAACAGATAAGACTACACTCCCGTCAACCCAGTAGAAGCGCGCTCTCTCAATTCTCTGTTCCCTATTCTACACGGTTCATCGTCATTAATAAAAATATAACTTCATATTTTTATATATATGCGTGTTTGTTGTTTGTCGATATACAACATTAATATTTGATTAAATTGAGATCAGCATTACCAATTAACTATTATATTATTTTATTATTATTGCTAAATTTTTAAAAAAAAAGTTTAACAATTTATTAGATTTAGAAAGTTATTCATATGTTAAACGAGGAAAAGCAAGAACGCATACATAAATAAACTTACAAATATCCACACGCAGAAAAATAGAAGAGTATATTCACAAATACTGGCAAACAGACACATATACAGGTTAATATACCCACGTATATATACATACACAAATATATATATATATATATATATATATATATATATATATATATATGTATATATATATAAATGAATTGAATCTATGGATCAGAATCCGACAAGATGAATAGAATAAATAAAGAACAAGTAGGAAAAATGTGTATTTAATCTAACTTGTTTCAATTTAACAAGCTTTTTCGTAGATTTATTAAAGACGAATGATTATAAATACAAGAGATTGTATTGATTGAGTTAAAGTTTCATTGGTCAGATAATATTCATCCATTGGTTGCTTTATCACACGTGACACATAAATCTGACCAATAAATCTATACCTCAATCATTATACAGTAGAGTCGTCTCTCTCTACAGATCGAGTGGAAGATAATTAGTAAGTCACAAACTCCTGTTAGCTCTAGAAACAGATGTAACCAATGCTTAGATGGAAAAATAAGAAGAATTGAATTTTGTAGTAATAGCCAGCTTTTAAACCAACTAAATGAACTGCTTTTCAAAAGTCGTCACAGTAATAATTTTAAATTACCGGTTTTGTAGGAAAAATATTTTTTTTCATTACTAAAGATTTTCTAGAAAATTCAGATGTTATTTACCTTTCAATTGCGAATCTGATCTTTATTTTTGTGAAATTAATTAATATATTTATTAATTATTTATTAATTATTATTATTGTTATTAATGTTATTATTATTATTTTTATACATATTTCTTATACGTAAATGTTTTAATTTTTCTTGTTTTTGTGATGTTAATCAGGTGTGACTGTAGTTTAATTGGCTCCTTTGATTTTACCTGTATTAATTTTTTATGAATGTCTTTATTTTATTTTTTTCTTTCTTTTTTCTTTCTTTCTTTCTATTCTTTCTGTTGCCTGGTTGGTGGATAGGTGACACACTGTCTTTTAGTCCCCATCTCCCGATTTTCCCTGACCAAAAAGTTAGAAATATATTTTTTTTTATTCAATTTGCGGGCAGTTCGGCTTGGAATCATGACTTGAATATGTATGCCATATTTTTGGAGTTTTGTTTTCTCCTCCGTTTTTGCCCAATATTTTTGCTTAATTTTAAAACTTTTCATGTCTAACTGTAGGTTTGATTTTATTTTTAGAAAATTTTTGACTGGACTTTAACTAAGCTGAAACTTAATAAGTCACTTATTTTTCTTTTTTGCAAATCTTCTTTCACTTTTTTTCTTTTCTTCATTTTTTTTTCTCAATTGGAGTAGATAGACTTAAATATCGCCTGGTTCATACTCCACCCACGTCTTTTGAACAGGTGAAGAGGCTCATCCCTTGTTTCCTGTTTAGGATGTGGTTTCCGGCTTTCTTTTCTTTTTTTTTCCAATTTTACACTTTTTTTCTTTTCTCTCTTTTTTTTCTCAATTGGAGTAGATTGACTTAACTATCGCCTGGTTCACACTCCACCCACGTCTTTTGGACAGGTGAAGAGGCTCATCCCTTGTTTCCTGTTCAGGATGTGGTTCCCGGCTTTCTTTTTTCTTTTTTTCTTTTTTTCTTTTTTTTCTTTCAATCTCCTTTCACTTTTTTTTCTCACTTGGAGTAGACTTAATTATCGCCCGGTACACACTCCACCCACGTCTTTTGAACAGGTGAAAAGGCTCATCCTTTGTTTCCTGTTTAGGATGTGGTTCCCGGCTTTCTTTTTTCTTTTTTTCTTTTTTTTTCCAATCTCCTTTCACTTTTTTTTTTCTCAATTGGAGTAGATAGACTTAATTATCGCCTGGTTCACACTCCACCCACGTCTTTTGAACAGGTGAAGAGGCTCATCCCTTGTTTCCTGTTTAGGATGTGGTTCCCGGCTTTCTTTTTCTTTTTTTCTTTTTTTTTTTCCAATCTCCTTTCACTTTTTTTTCTCAATTGGAGTAGATAGACTTAACTATCGCCCGGTTCACACTCCACCCACGTCTTTTGAACAGGTGAAAAGGCTCATCCTTTGTTTCCTGTTTAGAATGTGGTTCCCGGCTTTCTCTTTTCAATCATTTTACTCTTAAGTAGCCCCATGCGCATCAGTGGCGTCACCACCTTGCTTGGGGTGATATGATTAGAAAAAAAAATGTCTTTTCTTATTTCTGTAAAATATCAACTCTTGTGAACCTATATTTTTTATTCTTATTTTTAAAATTTTTATGAATTTTCAAAAAAATTCGTTTAATTACTAAAAAAATTGTGATAGCGATTTGTGACCGTAAATATATTATGCTAGCAGTATAGCCCGGCGTTGCTCGGGTGTAATGAAAGCTTCAAAACTAATCCATGGTCCTGGAGCTCAGACTCTTTGGACGTTGGCACGAAAGACTAAAAAACAATAGTTGTTTCCAGTTAAAGCGAAACCGTAGACTAAAAGAAAAATGAACAGATAGATAGATAATAAAATGACTGGAGTCAAATTTTGAAGTTTGGTGAGAATCGGATAAAAATTGTGGATTTGTATAAAGGACACACAGAGAGATAAACAGACACACACACAAACATCTTGCTTTATATATATATATATATATATATGTATATATATATATATATATATATATATATATTATCGATGTTCTGCACTATTGTAAGAACTGCAACCTTGAAACTTCTGAATATCGTTTCTTATGTCTTTGTCTAGGAGTGTATCAAATTTGATTAAAATCGGACCACTCCTTCTATAACCCGACTTTTTCGATTATCGATTTTCGATATTTATCGGGTGTACCTCGACACAAAACTTAGCTGAGAACACTAGCAGTCGCTGATAGTACAACTGTGTAAATTTTCAAGAAAATCGGTTCAGCCGTTTCGGAGTCTATAGGTAACAGACACACACACACACACACACACACACATACACACACAAAGTTCCATTTATAAAATAAGTTTAGATGTCTCCTTTTCTCTTTTTCTTCTTTTTCACATCTCCTTATTTTCATCATTTCCCTTTACAATTTATTTTTCCGTATTTAGATTGGTCTTTGTGTGTGTGTGTGTGTGTGTGTGTGTGCGCGCCACGCGCGTGTGTGTGTGTTATTAATGTGTGCTTTTGTGGCATCTTAAAATTTTATGTCTGTGTGCTTATTTTGTGTAAATCTATCTATCCTTCTTTTTATGTCTGTATATATTCTCTTCTTCAAATGTTTTTGTGCGTTTGTGTGATTTGATGTATCAATTCTTTATTCTATGTGTTTGTAGGGAGTGTATGTGTGATTTCATGTGTACTACCGGCATAATTATTAAGGAAACCCAAGTTTTAAAAAAAAATGATGTATTTCATACTATTTTTAGTATTTATTGCCAAGTGGATAATTCTGAATGAAAATAAAATGGATATTTTGTTATTATTACTTTGCAAATTTTTACAAGGAAAATACAGATAATTTACTCATCGCACCCTGTAGATTTCCTATATATATATATATATATATATATATATAGAGAGAGAGAGAGAGAGAGAGAGAGAGAGATAGATAGATAGATAGATAGATAGATAGAAATGAAATTTTGAATAATAGATAGATAGATAGATAGATAGATAGATAGATAGATAGATAGATAGATAGAATACGAAAAGACTGAGATAGATAGATAGATAGATATGTTATATATTTAACTGTCTGGTACAAGGCCACAAACAAACACGGGGGTATATATAAAAATATATATTATATTTTTATTAACGACGATGGACCGTGTGGCCTAGTGGCAGGAGTGAGAGAGCGCTCTTCCAAGGTTGACAGGGGTGACGACGGGAGTGTAGTCTCTCTCTGCTTACTCGTCTAGCTTCTTCTTCGACTTCTCGAGACTTCTTCTGTCGAGGCTGACTTCTGTCGAGGCTGACTGTGACTCTGACTCTGTGGTTTCTTCGACTTCTCTCTTCTGCCGAGACTCTGACTCTGTCTCTGACTTTGACTGTGACTTTTACTGGCACTGGCTTATCTGTGTTTTCGCAGTCTTTATATATCTTCCAAAACCGGGGACTCGTTTCTTCCGGTTTTGCCTTGATCACGCGACGCCTACGCGACGCCTACGTAAATTCTCAGAGACCCTGTCTGTTTGCTCTGAGCTATTTCCGCTCTGCCGGAAATAGGGTCAAAATGACATCCGCTGCTTTCAATGACCGAAAACACCCACGCTTCATCACCTTCTTCGGGTGGGGCCAGATTATTATATTACACTCCTCGCCCACCCATTTTTCAAAATGTTCGCCTAAGAACATTTTAAGCGCAACAACCTCACCCTCCTCCCCAAGCCACACAAGCCCTACAATTGTATAAAACATGTGCATGCTAAAACAACAAAACATGTGCATGCTGAAACAAAAACAAAAAAAAACAACAAAAAAAAATATATATAGGGGAGCCTACATCGGCAACCCGACAATGTTCGTGTCCATCTTGAAAATTGCTCTACCAGCTCGATGTTTCATTGTTCTTTTTTTTTTTTTTTTAATATCCATTTTCACAGAATTGGGCAAAGTTCTTAAAAATGTTCATTTCCCTTCTCGCGTCTGTCCATAAGCGTAGACTCTTCGATGCATAATCACATGATTATTAAGCGGTAACCGCGCTCTAGTTTCAAAACTAACATCGAGTAAATGACCTTTGACCAACACCATGTGTGCTTCTGCTCGAGTTTATTGTTACCACGTAACCTCATTTAATTTAATTTAATTTCAAACATACTATGTTTGAACACAGAAAAAATGGTCATTATTTGCCGTACATATCATTCATAGTCTGACCGAGAAATGTTCAATAGAAATTTTAAAAAAATTACCCTGATTCCAACGTTAATCCGCATGCAATTTACCTGTGGAGGATATCAATTTAGTCTAAAAAAAATTTTTTTAAAAATGGACCCGTGACTCGTAGTTCCTTAGTTTGTGCAATGCTTTCCATTCCCTGAACTACTTCCTCTGGATTCGAAACCAAGCATATCTGATTTCAATTTAATTTTCCCAAATCTCCCCAAATAATCCGATTCCACCATATTGATAACAAAATATCTTTTCAATATCTGACTCATATCGCGAAACACTGAGACGCGGGTGAATGTTTTAAGAATATATATAATCGGTGTATTCGCAACGAAATAACCAAACAATGCAGTTGTTTTCAAGCAACGATGTTGAGATATATTTATAATTGGTGATTTTGTTGGCTGTTGTTAACTGCATAATTAAAATTACACTTTAAAACTCTCGATAACATTTAAGTCATTTCTACGCTCTAGAAATGTCACGCAAAACACAAACATTTTTAAATTTTGACAATATCTGTGTAAAGATTACAAATTAACGTTTACGAACAAATTCTGTTGACGAGATCAAAATTAAAGAACCCTTTCGTTTCTCTGATTTCCTATTGTGGTAGCATTCAGCTACATTTATAATTTGTCAATGTTTACCAATTTT
>JBBBDQ010000375.1:1590000-1607500 GCA_037127315.1 Ascarosepion bandense | reverse complement strand
CCATCAATAAAAATATTTTATAGACCAAAGAAATCTTTTCGAAAGATTAGATGTTTTACATAGAACTTGTGCATTTCGGTTTAGTTTACGGCATATCAACCTCAATGGGTTATTTAATGCCGAGAAGTTTTTTTTACAATAGATTCGTGTCAATAGAATATGCATTTTTGGTCAAAAATTAGTTCTAGATCAGATTTCATTGGCATATTTTTTGAAAAGGGTTTTGTCGAGCCTCAGATGTATTGCTGTCAAAATATATATTAGCCATCCACATACAAGCCTGTTATCGCTGTATCACAGCTCATCAGTTTGGCTAGGCACATCCACTTGCTTCCAGCCGGAATCGAAACTCGACCGATTTGGTGTCGGTCGGAGTCCCTACTCCCTAAGTCATGAAATGACATACGGGAAACTTTAGCGTGTTATATAAGTGCGGTGTATACACACGCCAGTCACCGAGAGAACTCAATTCATTACTAGTGAGTAACGCGTAAATCGCAGAAGTGGTAACTGTTTTTAAAATTCTCCTCGCTAGTGAACTCAGTCGTAATGAGAGCATAATATATTAGTTATCAATATATAAGTCTATAAAGTTCGTGTGAACTTTTAAAAAATTATAACTTTATTTGTATTTGCGATAGAAATAATTTGTAAAAAGGATTAAAATGAAGTAAATCTATTTATTTAAATTTTATTTAACTTTCCACATATCCTCGTTCCTTAGCAATACAAAGAGTAATACGATTTTGCAGTTCATATTTTTTTACTTATCTAAAAATTGTTGCAATTTTGTGGCAAAGAATTATTCAATAACTATACTTAAAACTAGCTACATTAAAATTTATAAAATTTTTACAGATTATTAACAAAGTTATAAATTGTTTAAAGTGCACACGGACTTTATGGACACCCTGTATATTCCAAAAATATTATGCTGAAATTTTCTTTAAATACATTGTTGTTATAATTCTTTTTCTTCAAAACTGTATTGCTGGTAATATTTTCTTCAAAAATGTATTGGTAATATAATTTCTACAAAATGTATTTCTAGAATTTTTACTAGAAATGTCTATTTGTACATTTTCATAATGTTTTGACTTCAGTTTGAGTGTTAACTGTTTTCCCAAAGTTTTTACCATAACAGGCGCTACCCCCCTCTTGGGTCAGAGTGTACCTGGGAGCAACAAACATTAAGTAGTTAGTCCACGATTCTCCAAACCTCCAATACAGAGGCTTGCTTCCGGATGCAGTTTGTCGTCATCCCCAAAACCGGATGTAATTTATTGTCATACCCAAACCCCGCAGACAGTTTATCGTCATACCCGCTACCCGGATTGTTTATGACGCCAAAAGTCTTTGCATCGAGCAAAGTCATGAGAAACTTGAGCCGATCTTTTCATTAAAATATTTATCCCTCTTTTCTCATATTTGTTTGTTTTATTTCATTGGATTTGATGTCGTTAGAGTTGGGCTCACTTCTGATAACAGAGAGGGAAAAGAATGTAAGTGTTAATTGATATAAAACGGTGGTCAAAATGTCAGTGCATTTTTGACCTTATCAACATTGTAAGGTGTTTGAATTGCGCTACACTACAACGCTTATATGTTGACAATAAACATATCCCCAAGGTGATAATATTATTTACTAAAAAAAAAAAAAAAAAAAAAGAACGAAAAATAATGGGTCTAGGAAAAAAAGCTTCATTCAAATAGATACCATCGATCATGCATTTTAAGGCGTATTTTGGGGATATTAGAAAAGAATTATGATGTATTAAATGTTTATCGAATACAAGGCTCAAAAGTAACTCAGGTTTGAGTGCAATTGAATAAGGTGTGTGATGAGAATTCACGAGGAAGTGGTAAAAAATAATAAAGAAACAGAAGAGAGATTTTCATTGATCCATGAGTTGAAGAAGTTAACGTTGTAGTTTTCAGAGACATATCTGGGTGTTCTCTAACAGAGGAAGGAAAGGCGGATTGACATGCCCAATGACACATTCCAAGCTTGTCTTGCGAGACAGAAAACTAAAAACCTTCATTCAAATAGATACTATCGATCATGCATTTTAAGGCGTCTTTTGGGGATATTAGAAAAGAATTATGATGTATTAAATGTTTATCGAATACAAGGCTCAAAAGTAACTCAGGTTAATTAAGGAAAAGGAACAAGAAAAGAACAAGAATTAAGAAAACTGAAAAAATGATTGGTCTTGCAAATAATTTTTTCATGATAAAAACCAACTTGGAAGCAGCTAGAAGAGTGTAACGAGAAGTGCGACAGATGAGAATATTAACATAGAACTTACGGTTAAACTTAGCAATTTCAGCTGTAAAATTATGAGACCTTGCCGCCAATCTAGTACTGCACTTAAATTTATAAAGTCTAGGCAACATAGAGGAAATTTTACCTCAACAATTATCAAGAAATTATTTATAGAAAAGAATTCAAATGCAAAGTCAATAGTCACCTCCTGTTTTACTAACTTACATCCTATCTCTCTCATTCTTTTTTGTGATTATTGACTTTACATTTGAATTCTTGAAGAGTGTAGCTGTCGGGAAAGCAAGTATGCGGAAGAGAACTCCCCAGGCGGGAAGTGTGAGAAAAGAAGCTGAGGGAGTAGAATTTGCATTTACAATTTATTGGTTTCAGAGTAAAAGGGTGGGACCCAGTTGCTAATCTTGTGGCTCGAGTAAATATATAGGGGGCACCAGTGAGCTAAGTTCATCGGAGCAGAAGCCGTGAAAGTATTTCTAGAAGAGACACTATTAAAGCTTCGTCAGAGAATGAGATATGGAGAAAAAGAAAAAGGAATATACGATAAGATAAAGAACAAATAGGAAACGTTTATCAATCTAACATGTTTCACTTTTATTAAAGCTTCATCAGAGAATGAAATATGGAGAAAATGAAGAAAGAAATATACGATAAGATAAAAAACAAATAGGAAACGTTTATCAATCTAACATGTTTCACTTTTATTAAAGCTTCATCAGAGAATGAGATATGGAGAAAAAGAAGAAAGAAATATACGATAAGATAAAGAACAAATAGGAAACGTTTATCAATCTAACATGTTTCACTTTTATTAAAGCTTCATCAGAGAATGAGATATGGAGAAAAAGAAGAAAGAAATATACGATAAGATAAAGAACAAATAGGAAACGTTTATCAATCTAACATGTTTCACTTTTATTAAAGCTTCATCAGAGAATGAGATATGGAGAAAAAGAAGAAAGAAATATACGATAAGATAAAGAACAAATAGGAAACGTTTATCAATCTAACATGTTTTACTTTTATTAAAGCTTCATCAGAGAATGAGTTAAGTAGAAAAAGAAGAAAGAAATATACGATAAGATAAAGGTCAGTGAGAGACAGAAATCGGTCGATCAGTCACTGAGGCGGTCTTGGACAGTTAACGCGAAATCTCGTTGTCTCGTCATTCGCATGCAAATTATGGTTGGTCCGCGACTGTATAGAGCAAGCCGTTTTCTGAGAACCAGGGAGCGCGATTTTTTTCTTGAGAAACATGCTCGGGTTGTTCAAAAGAAGAAGAAGAAGAAGAAGAAGAAGTTTTTTTCTTCCTTTTTTTTTTTTTTTTGGTATTTTTTGTCATTTTAGAGTTTTACATGAATCCAGTAGTTTTGGGGATTTGAGGATCAATAAAACTTATTTGATTGTTTTATAATTTTACATGCATAATTTGAAATTTTTTAATTCATTTTTATGAAAATAAAACCACCTTTGGACAATGAAAGATGTATAGTATATTTACTAAACACCAATTAGCATGTCATTGCTTTAAAACAAAATCGGACGAGTGATTGATATAAACAATGCGTGACGCCAGTATGTGAGGGACCCATGGTGAATGTGTCGTTGTATTAGATTGACTTTCTTAGAAATCTTTTTCCAATATTAGGACGCGTCTTCCATGCCGTGGTGTCTTGTAAGTCAGAAAATAAGGTACTGAGTAAGAATTGGCTGTGAAATAAAGCAAAAGAAAAGTTTTCTGAATATCGCAAAAGAAATGGATGATGATCTTCACTGAAGGCCACATTATAGTGGCCTTGTGCCTAAATAAACCAAGCTTAAAATAATTTCTTTTGGAAGGTATGAATTGACTTCATCTATATTCTTTTTCACATTTTTCTATCATTTTTCCTTTCTTTCTTTTTTCTTTGTTTCCTTTCTTTCTTTTTTACATTCCTGTTCCAAACTTCTTATTTTATTAGTTTTCCTCTTTCTTTCTTTCTTTCTTTCTTTCTTTCTTACTCGTTCCCGATTTTTTATTTTATTAGTTTTCACATTTCTTTCTTTCTTTCTTTCTTTCTTTCTTTCTTTCTTGTTCCCGATTTCTTACTTTATCAGTTTTCCCCTTTTTGTTTGTTTGTTTGTTTGTTTGTTTGTTTGTTTGTTTCTTTCTTTCTTTCTTTCTTTCTCTTTTATCTTCTCGATTTCTTATTTCATGAGTTTTTACTTCGCGTTTTTCTTTCTTTCTTTCTTTCTTTCTTTCTTTCTTTCTTTCTTGTTCCCGTTTTTTTATTTTATCAGTTTTCACCTTTCTTTCTTTCTTTCTTTCTTTCTTTCTTTCTTTCGTTCCCGATTTTTTATTTTATCAGTTTTCACCTTTCTTTCTTTCTTTCTTTCTTTCTTTCTTTCGTTCTCGATTTTTTATTTTATCAGTTTTCACCTTTCTTTCTTTCTTTCTTTCTTTCTTTCTTTCTTTCTTTCTCGTTCCCGATTTCTTATTTTATCAGTTTTCACCTTTCTTTCTTTCTTTCTTTCTTTCTTTCTTTCTTTCTTTCTTATTTTCTTTCTTTCTTTCTTTCTTTCTTTCTTTCTCGTTCCCGATTTCTTATTTTATCAGTTTTCACCTTTCTTTCTTTCTTTCTTTCTTTCTTTCTTTCTTTCTTTCTTTCTTTCTTGTTCTCGATTTCTTATTTTATCAGTTTTTACTTCCCGTTTTTCTTTCCAACTTTCCAACTTTCTCCCCAATCCCAAGCTAAAGAGTCCATCAGAACTTCGTTCGCTTTTACTTTGTTTTATTTTACTTTCTTTCTTTCTTACCAGCCATTACGTGACATTCGCCATGAACAAAGACTTAAGAGCACCAAAAATCCCCTTTTTTTCTTCTTTACTCGCTAAAATCTCGCCTAAAACCGCTTTGACAAAGACATCCTTCGTAACCAGCCATTGAAAGGCGGGTATTGGGCGGCAACACGAACGTGCTCCAAAGATTTTGTTAACACAAAAACAGAACATTCTTTGTTCCTCTCCCTAAACTTACTTAGAATATTATTGTTAATTTCTGGAGTAATTGTTGTAGTAGTATATTATCATTATTATTATGTCATTTTTCATTATAAATTGATTTCTGCTTTGGTCGCACTATCAACCAAGTCTGCGGGAAGACCTAAGGCAGGTCGTTATGGCTCCATTTCATGTTTTTCTATCCTACCCATCATCCCTAGCGTTACATAGACAAAGTTCTCCTTAGTGTGTGGGCTGTACTTAATAAGACAATTATTATTATTATTATGTAATTTTTCATCATATTTCGATTTCTGCTATGGTCGCACTACCAACCAAGTCTGCGGGAAGACCTAAGGCAGGTCGTGGCGTGTTATTATGGCCCCATTTCATGTTTTTTCCATCTTCCCCACCATCCCTAGCGTTACATAGACAAAGTTTTCCTTACTGTGTGGGCTATACTTAATAAGACAATTTTTTGTATATCTCTTAAGCTGGGGTTTCCAGGGATTCTTTCAATGTGTTGTTTTGTTCCATTTTTTACCATTCCAAGTGCACCCACTGTCACTGGTATGATACTTGTTTTCAATTTCCACATTTTTTCTATTTCAATTTCCAGGTCTTTATATTTTGACAGTTTTTCAAATTCCTTGGTTGCTATGTTACAATCCGCTGGACAAGCCATATCAATTAATAGACAAGCTTTTTCTTTCTGGTTTTTAACAATCAAGATTTTAACAATATTATAATAATAATTATTATTATTATTATGATTATTAATAATTATTTTATTATAATAATAATTTTCGCATTACTGCTTTATTTTTATGATTGTTATTTCAAAATTATTATTTTTTCATTATATTAATATTATTATTATTATTATTACTACTACTACTACTACTACTAAAACCACTACTATGACTTGTGATAACGTCATTTTTATTTGTGTAGTTATTCCTTCCGACGGATCTTAAATTCTTAATCTGAAAAAAAAAAAAAATTAATCTCCTCCCTGGAGATATGCCCAGTTCAAAAGTGACAGTTTCGAAACTAATATAAAAAATCCAATGATCCTTAAAATTATTTCTAAAATCAAAACAAAACTTTCGGTTGGTTAATCGGTACAAAAAATTCAAACAAAATATTGCAAAGTACAAATGAGTACAAAAATGTATTTTTGTTATTCTCGGCCAATAATAAACTGGACTCCATTTTGTTGCAATAATTTTGTATCACGTGGTTATCGTTCATCTTTCATGATCCAAACTCAAGATTAGAATTGGAATACTTTTTAAAAATAACGTTTCCGATTAGGATAACAAAAAGGAATCTTTGATAACTATACTACCGGCCACACCAGTCTTTTAAAAAGAAATTATGCATTTCATACTATTTTTATTATATAATTCTAAATGAAAATAGAATGGTTCTTTTGTTATTATTATTTTGTAAATTTTTACAAGGCAAGGAAGCAAAGAAAAACTCTTCCGAATCATCCTAAATTTTCTTCATTTATTCATTGATGAAACTGCAATTTAGTTAATTATTAAATATTTATAAATTCATTTGATGAACATGTTATTGTGCAATATTAACAAAAGAACCATTCTATTTTCATTTACAATTCAATTATTCGCATGGCAATAAATACTAATAAATAGTATGAAACACATCACTTTATTAAAACACTGGGGTGGCCTAATAATTATGACTGGTAGTATATATATATATATATATATATATATATATATATATATATATATAAGCACAAAGAGTGTGTCATTTTAACTGCGCAGGTTCATGCCGACTTCAAAGTATCGTTAGGGTAATATTATGATGTTTCCAATCGTTAAGGTTTGTTTTGCAAGCATTGAAGAGTGAGAAGTAGCTCTGATGAATGTGATCATCATAACGGTGTCCTCACCAAACTTCGAAGTCGTCTTGAATCTGCTCAATTAAAGTGACAGAGTCTTTGTGCTTATCAACGCTCTGTCAAGCACCCCGATATTGAGCACTTTACGATAAAAAAAACCTGCTTGCCAAAATAGATTTGATCAGTAAAACAACAGAAAATACAACAACCTTGTCGTTAATTAAACACTATATGTACAGTCAGTTAAGTGCCATACGTGATACACGCTTGGGCGATCATGTCTCGAAAGAGACATGACTGACTGGGCAGAAGATTATCTCGCAGTAGGTTGCCATTGCTTTTTGCGGTAGATTGGTTGCCGACCAAGGCTATAGAACCCAATCTGTCCTGCTGTTTAACCCATAACTGGAAGGAAGAGACGGATTAATACCTTTCCCAAGGGTATCTGCGCGTAAAGTTGATGCGAAGTTTTTTTCAAATCTGTACGGCCACCGCAGTCGAAAACATTGATAAACCGATCGTGCTCTACGGTGGGATGTAAATAATCGTCTTCTTTTGTAGAAGAAACCTCATTCTGGTTCGAATGACCAGACCGGTTGACTTAATAGGCACTGTGTAAAGTAGAGCGTATATTACAAACAAGTGTAACTTTTAAAAAAGACAAACACATGTAGTAATTAAAATCTCCTGCACAGTGCTCGCTCAGCTCACTTTTCTTTTTATTTCTTTTTTTATAAGCGTTTCACCCCGAGCAAGGCATATCACTGCCACTACTGCGCAGGGGGCTACGTAGAGTGGAGAAAGTATGATTAAATATAGGAAATGTCAGAGGGTGGGTGATAGGCGGGTAAGGATACCGAGAATGAGGGTTGGGTAGATGAGAGTGTTCTGAGAATAGTTGGGAGTCAGCGTGATAGGAGGTGTCTATTGACCCTACATTTAAACACCTGGAGATTGTAACTGTCGGGAAAGAAGACTTGTGGAAAGGAGTTCCACAGACGAGAAGCGCGAGAAAAGAAGCTATTGGAGTAGAATTTACGGTTACATCTTATTTGTTTAACTGTAAAAGGGTGGGACCTAGTTGCTAATCTAGTATCTCGTGTAAATTCCTGCTTAGGCGGCACCAGTGATCTAAGCTCATCGGAGCAGAAGCCATGAAAGTACTTGTAGAAGAGGCACAGGGAAGCCACATCACGCCGTTGAGAGAGCGGCTGCAGCCGGTCTGCCAAGTCAGTATCAACCACGTTACAGATCCTCCTTTGTATTTTGTCAAGAAGCCCAAGGAGACGTATTCTAGAAGCTGTCTATCTTAAACTCCATCAACATCAACCGAGCCTGTGTCGGCAGAAAGAGCGATTTATTCGCTTCTTGCAATTACTGGAGGGTTTGTGAGTGTTACATTTTTTTCTATTTTATCACTCTTATGGAGTTGTGTGTTTAGACCCCCCTTATTTGATTAAAATTTATTTTTAGACGAGCTCCATCTTTTCCCCCGTTTTGTAAGTTAAGCTTTTGTTGTTCTCCTTTGTCCTGCATTTATAATTCATAATAAAGCCAACGAATACCTTTGAAAAGTGTTGGCCGAAAGGTTTCTCAGGTTAGGTTATTAAAATGACGTCCATATTGTTCAAAGCAATATATATATATATATATGAGTGTGTGTGTGTGTGTGTGTGTGTGTGTGTGTGTGTGTGTGTGTGTGTGTGTGTGTGTGTGTAAATTAACGAAGATTAACGAAACTGGTTATAAACAACCGACAATTTGAAATGTTTTGTATTGAAGTAGATATTCTGTATTGAAGTAGATATTCTGTTTATAATCAAACAGAATTATATATTTATTTTTACCGGCCTGATTATTTACGATAATCATCATGTTACGGAAATGAACGAAGATTAACGAAACTGGTTATAAACAAGCGACAATTTGAAATGATTTGTTTGAACATTATTTTTGATCGATACTCGTATTTAAGTAGATATTCTGTTCATAATCAAACAGTATAATATATTTATTTCTACAGGCCTGATTATTTACGATAAATTTTTGTTACGAAAGTGTGTAAATCCTGTCGAATGACACACATTTTCGTAACAGGGAAGCCAGGTCGACACATACTTTTTGAGTTTAAGTTCAGCAATTTTCCCTTTCACAATTTTTGGCCAATGGTGCCGACTGTTTACATTTGCTCCGTAAAACATACAAGATCTAAGATGGTTGCTAAATTACCTCACAGAAATCAAATCACACGTGTCAAACGCGACTATAAAAAAAAAAAATGATCCTTTATATTTAATTTTTATTTCGATGTTTTAAAAATCCATTCGGTCAACAAAAAATGTGAATATTTTTCCCCGTAATTTTGAAACAAATGAAATATTTTTAAAAAGTGTTTCTTCAAACAAAAACAAAATATACCAAAAAAAAAAAAAAAAAGAAAAAGAAAAAAAGGCCAATGGTTAATTTAATTATTTAAGTTTTCTTTTTTTTTTTCAGATTTAATATTTCATACTCCAGAAAATAAAATTAAAAAAAATAAAGCTTTTCCTTTTTTCGCTAAATATTTCATGCAGGAAATCAACTGTCTGTAAAGTTGTGTGGCATTAATGTAACTGTTTCCTCTAAAATTAAATGTTTAATTTTTTTTATTATTCTTCGAAAATTTCTGAACGGAAAGCGTAATAGTTTTTATATTTCTAATTTCAGTAAAACAAAATAAATAATTTTTATTTTTATGTTAAATTCATTTAGTCATCAAAAAATGTACAAATTTTACCCCGTTATTTTGAAATCACGCTTTCGCAAAACAAAAGAAAATAGATTTTTTTAATGCTTCTCCTACTACTAAAATATTCTGAGTGGTACGGGCAACGCCGGGCTATGATGATGGTATGTTGTATCGTGGCTCTTTGTCTCGTCCGGATATGCCAAAGAATGTATTTATAGAGCTTATGAAATTCGCCACCACATCTGTCGAGTTTAGTTTTTATAAATGTATCTATAGTTTGATTCATGGGATTTCTATGGGGTCACCACTGGGCCCTGCTTTGGCCAATATATTTGTAGGTTTTTATGAGTTATCCCTCTTCACGTATAATAATAGACCATCCATGTATTATCGGTATGTGGATGATACTTTTTGTTTGTTTAATAGAGAAACTGAGGCTGACTTTTTTCTCATTATCTTGAAGCAAGTACTTCCGTCTTTAAAATTTACAGTCGAAAGGCAGTCCGAATGGTGTTTGACATTTCTTGATGTTTGCGTTCATCGTGTAAATTTCAGACTTCCGTGTATCGCAAAGGCACGTTTTCAGATTTGGCACTCATTAAAAAAAAAAAAGCGAAAAATTAATCTGGTTAAGACTCTTGCACACAGAGCTCTCAGAATATGCACGGAGAGATTTTTGGACGTAGAATGTAATGAGTGATAAAATCAACAGTTTTTTTTCTAAAGATAAGCCGTATATTTTAGAGAAATGCGCAGTTTTTTTAGCTTATTGGTTCGCGTGGTGAGTTTTGGCTATAGGCGTATTTCAGTAGCTATTCCCTCGTTTTATTTTCTGCTCAAATTAGACTTCATTTTGGTACTCATTCTTCTTTTCCATCTATGCGAAAAGACTTACTTCCCCCTCATCATATTTCATCTATTATTTACAAGTTTATTTCTAGTTCTGGTAGCGACTACATAGGAAGAACGTCGCAACGCATAGATTGCAGAATTAAACAAAATGTACCATTCAGTCAGTTAAGTGCCATGCGCGATACACGCTTTGGGCGATCATGTCTCGGAAGAGACATGACTGACTGGGCAGAAGATTATCCCGCAGTAGGTTGCCATTGCTTTCTGCGGTAGACTGGTTGCCGACCAAGGCTATAGAACCCAATCTGTCCTGCTGTTTAACCCATAACTGGAGAGAAGAGACGGATTAATACCTTTCCCAAGGGTATTTGCGCGTATGTGAATGCAAGGAATTCAACTGGAATTCGAACTCGGTTCCCCGATTTCTTGTTCCGAGCCGATATCCACTGCACCACAACGCACATCCGCTAAGAATTCTTAAACCGGATGCTCTTGCAAGTCAACTGGTTAACACTTCTGGGTCAGCAATCACTGAGCACCTTATTAATAGCAGAAATTGTGTGGTTGATTTTAGTGTGAACCAGTTCTCTATTTTGTCTGGTTTACACTCTCCATTTCACTTGCAGGCATTAGAAATATTATATATTAGATCCAGGAGGCCGTCTCTCTGTAAACAGAGGGATTGTCTACTTGGGTTGCAGATTATTACTATCTAGTGCTTTCCCCTCCTCCATTTTTCTCCTCGGCGGGATGTGGCTTCCCTCTGCCTCTTCTACAAATATTTTTATGGCTACTGCTCCGACAAATTTGGGCCCCAAGTGCCCTCCACACAAAGATTCACTTGAGCAAGCAGACTGGCATCAAGGTTCCACCCTTTTACAGCTAAATCTACCAAATACAGCCGAAAATTCTACTCTTTCAGCTTCTTTTCTCGCACTTCCCGCCTGTGGGACTCCCTTCCGTATACTTGCTTTCCTGACGGTTAAAACCGCTAGGAATTTAAATGCAATGTCAATTCCCATCTCTTATCCATTTGACTCAAGTCTTTCCCTCATCCTGTCTACATCACCCTGTGTATCTTGTTCTTTTCCTTTCTCACTCTACATTAGCAAATGTCATCACACCCGTATTAACATCCTTCTCTGACCCTTTCACTGACACCCTCTGAAAATGGTTCGACTTTTTGTTCGCTCTCTTCCTGCTTAAACTATGACTGTCTTACGTAGCCCCCTGTGCATCAGTGGTAGTACAGCCTTGCTTGGGGTGAAACGATTAAAAAATATGTTTAATTTCCCTCTACTGGGCAGAAAAAAGTTGTAATTTCTGGATTTGAACATGCGTTCCTCTAAGGAAAACCCCTTACTGGATATGACGCGATTTGTTCCCTCGACCACGTGAACATCCTGATCAGAAGATACCCGAATGATGCTTTTAATGCAATCCTTTCTCGATTCTCGAAATATACAATATGTTCACTTCCGTTTTCTAACGTAGTACTGCAATAACTTCTAGGAAGCTTGTGTCATTCTGTCGGGCCACAAAGTTTATCACTTCATAATACAGCTTACACATTTATAAATCTACCCTTCGTCCGTGCATTGAATACTGTTGCCATATCTGGTCGGGTGCTCCTGCTATTCATCTCGAGGTTCTCGTCCTAATTCATCTTACACATTTATAAATCTACCCTTCGTCCGTGCATTGAATACTGTTGCCATATCTGGTCGGGTGCTCCTGCTATTCAACTCGAGGTTCTCGTCCTAATTCATCTTACACATTTAAAAATCTACCATTCGTCCGTGCATTGAATACTGTTGCCATATTTGGTCGGCTGCTCCTGCTATTCAACTCGAGGTTCTCGTCAGAATCCATCTTGCACATTTATAAATCTACCATTCGACCGTGCATTGAATACTGTTGCCATATTTGGTCGGATGCTCTTACCATTCATCTCAAGGTTTTCGCCAAATCAAGGATCTGCAATATAATCGATCCTGACTTGGCATCTCGACTTCAGTCACTTTCTCATCGACGGAATGTGGCTTCCCTCTGTCTTTTCTACAAATATTTTCACGCCTTTTGCTTTGACAAGCTTTATTCCCTGGTGCATCGCTCACATGAATTTGATCGTGCTACTAGATTGGCGTCTGGACACCGCCCTTTTACCGACAAAATAGCCAAATGTAATAGCCTCATTTTTTCAGGACGTAGGCGATCATGGCCTTCCACGTTTCCCTATTAATGGTGGCGTTTAGTATGCTTTCTCTTGTAACATCTCGCAGCCCCCATTCTGTCATCCACTTGCTCAGGCCCTTCAAATATGTTATCCGCTGCTTTCCTCTCTCTCTTTTTCCCTCTATCTGTCCTGGTAGTATCAGCTTCTCCAAGCCCTCTATCCTCACTGCATGTCCCAGGAAGTTTAGTTGCCTCTTCCTGGTGTTCAATATTCATTTCCTTTCCGTTTCACAATCTCCAAAAGCGACATCAACTGCCATCTACCTCCTTAAATCCCATCCAACTCCATAAGTTCATTACGCGTTTCCCCTTTATAGGCTTCAACAAACCCCAAAACGAAAGACAGAAATGCGTGTATTAAAAGTAACTCATTTTCTTTCTCTTTAATCACGAGAAACACCAGCATAGAAAAAAACTACTATGATTCATTATTTAAGCAGACACACAAATACACATTTCTTTCTTTTGTTCTTATATGTGACTGTGCCTAGAAAGGCGAAACGCGTAAATAAATCTAGTTTCAATGAAAATGTCTTTCCATTTGTTAAATGTCTTGAAAACATTGTCGGGATTTCGTGTCATATTTTAAACTCTCTATTTCTCTCTATCACTCTTTCTCTCTCTCTCTCTCACACACACACACATACAACACACACACACACATACATATATAAAATAAATTTCGATGTTCAAATCAGTATGGCCATTTCTACATGAGAAATTTCACGCATCATCAGCAACTTCTTTATTTCAAAATTAATATGTATGTAATTAATATTAATTAGGATCGGGTCTTTGGGATTTATCTTCCTGCTTTTCCTTTTGGATTAAAGTTTTATATATATATATATATATATATATATATATATATATATATATATATATATAAGGCAGACACTTTATTTTAAATCGGAAATATAGGCCTATATTAGGCGAACCATCATCAGTTTCCGTCTTTATTCTATAAAGTCATGCCAACATACTTTGAGATTCTTCTATATCTACACCGCATGCTGATATATATATATATATATATATATATATATATATATATATATATATATATATATATATATATATATATATAGATAGATAGATAGATAGATAGATAGATAGATAGATATATTTGGGCAGCAATCTTTCATTTAAACATGCTTCATTAAAAATGACCATAAGGAAGATTTGATTAATTTATGATATAATTTTACCAATCTTATACATCTAAGATAGATGAGATAAAGCTAAGATCTCTTTTTTCAAAATCTTTTTACTTGTTTCCCATTTCATTTTAAAGAAATGTTTACACCGGGAAAATATTTATACCGAATAGAACCAATATAGTGTGGGCTGAAGAAATGAGCTAATTTAGCCCATAGAAATGAATTATAATTTATAGCAAATCTAAATGATGTGTTGAGTTTATTTATTAATATCATATTGCTCTGGATAAAATCCAGTGAGCTCTCTATACGGATATAACATATAGCAATTTAAATTAAGTAGATCTTGTTGGATTATCCTCGCCGTTCACGGACTTTACATCTGTACCTATATATATATATATATATATATATATATATATATATATATATATATGTTCTATGAATACTTTCATAGCTTCTGCTCGGATGAACTGAAGTCACTGGTGCCTCCTCAACAGGTGTTTACAAGTGCAACCAGATTGACAACTGGGTCCCACCCATTCACAGTTAGGTTAGCCAGATGCAGACAACAATTCTACTCCTGCAGCTTCTTTCACACTTCCCGCCTGTGGAACTCGCTCCCATATTCTTGCTTTCCTGACGGCTACAACCGCCAGGAATTTAAATGCAATGTCAATACTCATCTATTAACCACTAATTCTTTCCCCACCCCGTATATCCTTTCCTTTCTCTCCACCTTTGAAACTGTCATCACATCTGCATTCTCATCTTTCTATTGCTCCTTTCTAACTGGTTCGTTTTCCTCTTCACTCTCTTCTAATTAATCTTTTTACACTTATGTAGCCCCTTGCATATCAGTGGCATTACCGCCTTGCTCGGGGTGAAACGTTTAAAAAAAATATGTGACAATGAATGTTTATTATGTTTAATCAAGAACCGGTCGGAACATCGTATTTTGGCTTTAATGTCAGGTGAAAATAAAGACAAAAATTCTCTAACATTTGGATAATTTTTTATTAAGTTGGTTCTAAGCTTTCGGTTCACATGAGCCATCTTCAGAGATGTTACAAGGACGTTAACATAAAAACATCCACCATCAGCGATGATTTTATCTTGGGTTGAAATAAACCAACTTATCGATACACTATATATATATATATATATATATATATATATATATATATACAATCCCCCTTTTATTGTGAAACCAATAAAATGTAAACGCAAATTCTACTCCATCAGCTTCTCTTCTCGCACTTCTCGCCTATGGAATTCCCTTCCACTTACTTGCATCCCCAACAGCTACAATATCTAGGAATTTAAATGTAAAGTCAATAGTCATTTCCTATCTCACTAACCTGCATCCTCTCTCTGACGCTCCTTTCTCCGTCCACTGCACTCATCAGTATTCTCATCCTTCTCTTATCCACTTCCTGACACCCCCTATAATCTGTCACTCTTTCCCATAACGTTCCTTCTATGTAACCCCCTGCAAAACAATAGCAGTAAAATGCCTTGCTTGGTGCGATATATATATATATATATATATATATATATATATATATATACACATGACTAATTAAGCAGTACGAAATTTGTCACTAGCTTTTGCAAGCAGAATATTTGCTGAGCAATCGCAAAAGTGCAGGCATTGGAATAGTTCGAAGGACATGGTGAAAACTATGCTCTAATGCAATCTTCTTTTATTTGTGTACGAACATTTGCTTTCATCTCGTATGAATGGAATTATCATCTTTCTGGCTCAAACTCGTTCATCGTATTTAAGTTCGAGCTTCCTATCTGTCGGCTTCTCTCCGCACCTACGCCTGCCATTATGTACGGATCAATATGGCTGAGAGACGTGCCAACAGTTATGGCGGGGTCGGGTGCGATGACTCGGGCTTTGTTTACGACTCCCAGCGTTTAGTGTGTGATAGGCCGCCTTGTTCGTTCAATCTTCGTCGTCGCCGCTTTCCTGGCAAAATTGTGTTTACGCGCCCATTCTTCGCTGATGGGTGAACGGCTCGCCTCGAAAGAGGTTTATGGCTGCGCTAACATCGAAGCGGGATTGAACATCGTAAAAATCGAGGTGCCCGATTGGACAGCACACACACACACACACACACACACACACACACACATATATATATATATATATATATATATATATTCAAGGTGATTTAAAAGTGACTTCCTACATAATATATGATTCAATTTCCTGTCTAACTACAATTTTACAAGACGAGAGAATGTCTCTCATACATAAAATAGGGAGTTACTTTTCAATCAAATGTATATATATGAACAACCCTATTCCTTTATTCGATATATATCTATCTATATATATATATCAGTAGAACCTGCCGTATGCGACCATCTTAGTCAGCGATCACCTGTTGTTAACGACCGTTTTCTATGCACGGGCTATTTGATAATGTTAATTGACCTTTACTGAGCGACCACCCCAGAACGCGACCAGCGACTCACATCAACGAGTGAAAATCACTGATCAAGCGACCGCTTAAAAAAAATCCATGTTGGTCGTACACTGCGAACTTCTAAATTAGGGGAAACTAAATAAGTAATCTACTTCATTTTGATTTGATCAAAGCCAGGAACACTTCCTCATTGTTTTGTTATTGTAGGCTTGTATCAACCTGTTATTTCTTGTTACAATGTACATTGCCTGAGTTCATCAAATTGTCAAATATCGGCTGTTTTAAACAACATGTATTGCATTTGACATGTTCAAGGGATTTATTGCAGTTTCTGTACTGACTTGGATGAATTCAGGGATTGGAAAAAATCACAATTACGTCCCTTTCCCAAATGTCTATCTCTTTCTTTCCTTTATTTTTTGTGTATCTATCTACTCTATTTCTATCTGGGTATCTCTATCTCTCTCTCTATCTCTCTGTTCCTCTACCCCCACCCACGATCGCTGTCAGTTTTTTGTATGTTTTTCCCCATGGGTTATCGCAGATTCTCTTTTGCTATAACTTCTGAGAAAAAAACTGAGACCGTATACTTTTTTAAGTTCACTTAATAAATATTTTTTTGAACAAATATTTTGTTCTCTTGTTAACCGTTGTAAATACGTTTTTTAAAATTTTAAAATGAATTATGCTGAAAAAATTTCTTTAAGGTTAGGAAATTTTCTGATGCTCTAATTTATTTATTACCAGATTACATGAAAAAATTCAAATATGTACATTCTGATGAGTGGAATATACATTAAATAAGTCATGTCTATAAGACTTTAGTGAGCAACAACCTGTCGTATACGACCAGTTTTTGAGGCTAGTAGGGGTGGTCGCATACGACAGGTTCATATATATATATATATATATATATATATATATATATATATATAAGAAAAATGAAAA
>JBBBDQ010000375.1:1552500-1585000 GCA_037127315.1 Ascarosepion bandense | reverse complement strand
TAAATGCATGATAGATGGAAATTGACTTTGCATTTAAATTCCTGGAGGTTGTAGCCGTCAGAAAAACAAGTATATGGAAGAAGATTCCACAGATGGGAATTACTTCTAATTAAATTAACGCTAGACAATCTCATCAAAAATGAAGGAATGACTTGAAGCAACTGAAATGTGTTTCTACAGAAGGATACTGAGGATACGATGAATAGAACACGTGAGGAATGACGAGGTTTTGAATAGGATGGACACGAGATGGAAACTAATACTTAACATCAGGAAAAAACAACTTAAGTTTTTTGAGACTTGTCATGAGGAAGGAGGGCTTGGAGAATCTGATACTCGCGGAAGAGATAAACGGCAAAAGAGAAAGCAATTCATGACATACTTGATAGACTTGAGCAGATGGATAGCGAAGCAGAGGCTGACTGGGATAACAAGAGAAGGGATATTAAGAGCGACAAGTGATAGGGAGATGTTTAAGCCCATAATCGCCTACGTCCTGAAGGGTCACGACACGTAGAAGAATAGGTAGAAGAAATAAAAAAGGAGAGTTGAATGAGAATCAAAATATATCGGAATTCAAAAACATCAGAGTGAATATGAGTACATCCTGAAAATTTTGCCTACATCGATTGGAATATATCAAATACTAGCGGTATAACTCGGCGTTGTTCGGATGTAATGAACGCTTTAAAACTAATCCATGGTCCTGGAGCTCAGACAATTTGGACGTTGGCACAAAAGACAAAAAACGTAATAGTTGTTTCCAGTCAAAGCGAAACTGTAGATTGAAAGAAAAATGAATGGATGTAATCAAATTTTGATTTCCGGTATCAATGTCAAATAAGTTTTCCGTCGCAAACTGAATTTTGAAGGCTAAACAAGTCCTCCAAGTAAATGGTATAATGGCTGAAACTAAGAATTAAAATTATACCTACTTAGAGCAAAACTCGAAGCAAAAACCAAAATAAATGGGCTGAAAACCTGATTTTAATCAGAGCCGATAGTATATCGGGGTATCGATTACTGATATCAGGGAGAAATCGTAAAAAATAAGTAGCCCATGACCTGACCGGAAGCTATTTGTGTGAAGTTTGGTGAGAATCTGATAAAAATTGTGGATTTGTATATACAGACAGACACACACACAAACATCTTGCCTTTTATATATAGAGATACCGTTACACATTTGCCTAGCATAATAAATTCTTATGTTGTGGGTTGTTATCGTTGGCAATGTATGAAATTTGTAAGGTCTTGTCAATCGTTAAATTCACTTTTGTTCTTTGATTCCCTAAAGAACGGTTTCGCTTTGAGTACAGAACCAGTCACTTTCCACTCGGCCTGTATGACCATTCCAGCGTGATAAGACATTTTGCCGGTCATCGGGTCCCCGGCCACGGCTTGTTGAACACGCGCATGAGTGGTCAGCTAACGTCCAGGGACAGGCTTAACTTAACTGAAGGTCAAGTAGTCTGGATCTTGGCCAACCTGTAGTGTCTCAAATGAATTAAGATGAAGCCTAAGCACTTCCGGTCAGTGCTAAGTGGTCAATAGTCTTGCAAATGAGATAAGTAGGAGTGAGTGAATGCATATATATATGTGTGTGTGTGTGTGTGTGTGTGTGTGTGTGTGTGTGTGTGTGTTATATTTAGGCAGCAATCCCTCTTTTATACAAGTTTATTAAAAACAACTAGCAATGTAAGTTTTTTTTCTTAGCTGGACATAAAGTTTTTTAAAAAGTAACCAAATGTTTGACATATATCTTTCGGATGTTCTTTTAGCTATTATTATTATGTTGTCATTTTCCATCATATTTCGATTTCTGCTATGGTCGCACTACCAACCAAGTCTGCGAGAAGACATAAGGCAGGTTGTGGTATGTTGTTATAGCTCCATTTTATGTTTTTTGTATCTCCCCTAAGACCCCTAGCGTTACATAGACAAAGTTCTCCTTAGTGTTTGGGCTGTAGTTAACAAGACAATTTTTTGTATATCTCTTAAGTTGGGGTTTTCAGGGATTCTTTCAATGTGTTGTTTTGTTCTATTTTTTATCATTCCAAGTACACCTACTATCACTGGCACGATTCTTGTTTTCAATTTCCACATTTTTTCTATTTCAATTTCCAGGTCTTTATATTTTGACAGTTTTTCGAATTCCTTGGTTGCTATGTTACAATCCGCTGCACAAGCCATATCAATTAATAAACAAGTTTTCTCTTTCTGGTTTTTAACAATAATGTCTGACCTATTTGCTTCAACTTTTCTGTCTGTGTAGATGGTGTAATTCCATCGAATGGTGACATCTTCTATTTCTGTAACCGATGCTGGATGATTTTAATACCAGTGTTTGTTTACATATTTTTTACAGTGTTTGCACATTGTCCACTATAAATATTGCCCCTCTCTATCGTGACGATTTTTATATTCATTTGGGGCAAGTACAGAACATCTTGAGATTAGATGGTCTATTGTTTCTTGGTATTTATCACATAATCTGCATTTTAGATCGACATTATTATGTATAATATTTGCTTGAAAGTTCCAAGTGAAAAGACTTTAATCCAGAGTCACGTAACCATCGATGAGTATTAACTTTATCAATATTGGGTTTATTTATTTTTTCCTAAAAATTACTGTAAATTTTCTCCTTACTTCAAATTTACAGTAATTTTTAGCATCGAAGTTATGCTGTTTTTTTTTTTTTTTGTTAGCACAACTCACTTCCCTGAAGATGATCTCAGAAGGAGACTGAAAGTACTTGGGAAGATCGAGAAACGAATAAACCAAAATTACAGCTCATTTCTTACATCTTTCAATTATAATACAAGAAATATTATCCATGAGTACAAGCAGACACAGTATTTGCAATTTATTTAATCTGAGATAAATATATACATATGTAATGGCAACCAACTGCGGGATAATCTTTTACCCAGCGTGCATTACGTAAGGCACACAACTGACTGACTGAGTTCCAATTGACGTAGGGTGTGCTATATTCACTTACGTCCATATATATATATATATATATATATATATATATATATATATATATATGGAAAAGATAAGAAACTGCTGTTTACCCTGTTATAGTTTAATTAATACACAAGTGAAAGGCTTCTAAGGTGTATGTAAGATGCTTTTCAGAAGCTGACTAACTTATTCAGTCAAATAAGAGCCATGCGTGATAAACGTTTGAGTGATCATGTCTGGAAAGAGACATGATCGCTCAAGAGAGAAGATTTTCCCGTATGATTCTGCCATTTCTTTCTGTTGTGGCTTACAGCCATATCACGTTGAATACACCGGTTCCCGCTCGATCACCGAAGTTAAGCAACGTTGAGCCTGGTCACTACTTCGATGGATGACCGCTTGGGAATACCAGGTGCTGTAAGCGTCTAGTGACGGATGTGCGTTATGGTGCAGTGGATATCGGCTCGGAAAGAGAAATCGGTGAGCCGAGTTTGAATTCCAGTTGAATACCCTGCATTCACTTAAGCACGTACCCTTGGGAAAAGTATTAATCCGTCCCTTCCCTCCAGTTATGGGTTAAATAACAAGGGTAGGACTTGGGGACCCTGTCCTTAAAAACAAATCCCAATGAATCTTGATACTCGAAAAGAAAAAAGTATTACTAAACATAAAACTTATATAAAAACAACAATAAATTGTTGAAAGAAAAAAGGTATTACCAGCAATAAATAAATAAATAAAATTTAGTTGGCAATAAATGACCCGCCGAGGTTGATATGCCATAAAAACAAACCAAAAAATCTTTCTTCTGTAGACTGGTTGCTAACTAAAGAACCAAATCTGTCCTGTTATTTAACCCACAGCTGGAAGGAAAAACTACAGACTAATACCTTGCCTATGGGTACTTACGAACTAAGTGAACGCACTGAATTCAACTTGAATTCGAAATCGGCAGTCCGATTTGTCATTCCAAGTCGATATCCACTGTACAACAATGTACATCCCTTATTAAGAAACTGAAAAAATATTTTTTTGAAACGAAGACAACATCTTTATGTTTTATGCAAATATATTTTGTCGTAAGAAATAATATTAATGGGTGTAAGATTGTAATTTATATATTTGAGGAGTGATGAAAAAACATGTGTGCTTCGAGAACGTAATCTTACAACGAAAATATTCCATCAAAAATAGTTTCTTTTTATTATTTGGAAATTTTCTAAGAAGGATGTTTAATCTATGAAAGGACTGCCTACCTGATCGCTTGAGGGAATTAAACACATGATAATATATTGCTGCTATGACTGTATGTCGAATGCGGGCAATATAGTTACTCTTTTGCCAGGTGGGTCACCGCGTGTGGGGTGGCGTTGCAATACAGCAGATAGACAATTTTATGTAAACCTCTTGGTCGACGCCACATCCTACGAGGAATTCATGATCGACGAGGGATGAAATATAGTACGCTCATGCTGACTATATGGAAAGTTAGCATATAAGCGCCGTCAACGAGTACACAAAGTTGTATTTGCAAAATGTGTGCAGTGGATATCGACTCAGAAGGACAAATAGGAGTGCCGAGTTCGAATTCCAGTTGAATTCCTTGCATTCACTTACTCACAAATACTTCTAGGAAAGGAATTAATCCGTCTCTTCCCTCCAGTTATGGGTTAAATAATAGAACATATTGGGATCTATAGCCTTGGCTGGCAACCAGTCTCCCTACTGCGAGATAATCTACTGCACAGTCAGTCATGTGTCTTTCTAGACATGATCGCCCAAAGCGTGTATCACGGTTGGCACTTAACTGACAGACTGAATATAATAGTTGAAAATATGAGTAAGGCTTCTACTGGGCATAATGTGGGGGATCAGTTTTATGTTGTTATGAAGTAATAAACTGGTCCCCCACTAATTACTCCTTTATAATACGTCTCTTTCCCCTCTAGCTATTAGTCAAATAACAGGACAGATTGGGTTCTATAGCCTTGACTGGCAAACAGTCTACCGCAGAAAGCAATGACAATCTACTGAGGGATAATCTTCTGCCCAGTCAGTCGTGTGTCTTTCGAGACATGATCGCCCAAAACGTGTATCGCGGATGACACTTAATTGTTCGACTGAATGAATATAGGTTGTGGATTAAAAAATCATTTTTAAGAAAAGAAGTCTCATTTTGGATACTACGCTTTAAACGTTTCGATCCTTGTAGCTTCAGCCCTTATTTCTGCTAATTTTAATAACAACAAAACAAAACTGCTTTTTTTAAAAAATATCATAAAGAATCCTTTTTTGCCTTCCTGTATGGCTGATGCAAACCTTCAGGACTGATTGTGCCTTCTTCTTCTAACGTTTGTGACTGATATGAAGTCGAAAGATTATCTCTCTATATATAAAAGGCAATCTGTGAGTCTGTGTGTGACTGTTCCCTATGCACACCTACATTTTTTAAGCTACGCCATTCAAACTTTCTAGGGACACATATCTACAGGGAAGCCAGGTCGACACATAATTTTGAATTTAAGTTCAGCAATTTTTAGCTTTGCAACATTTTGGCCAACGTAGCCGATTGTTTGCATTTGCTCAGTAAAACATCTAAGATCGCAGATGGTTGCTAGATTACGTCACAGAAATCAAATCACACGTGTCAAACGCGACGAAAAATGAGCCTTTATATTTAATTTTTAAAAATTCATTTGGTCAACAAAAAAATCTGAATATTTTTCCCCGTAATTTTGAAACAAAAGAAATATTAAAAAAAAAAATTCTGAACTTAGAGCATAATAGTTTTTATATTTCTACATTTTTAAATATTCTTCGAAAATTTCTGAACTGAAGCGTAATAGTTTTTATATTTCTAATTTCAGTAAAACAAAAGAAATAATTTTTATTTTTATGTTAAATTCATTTAGTCAATAAAAAATGTAAATATTATCCCTCGTAATTTTGAAACAGAAACAAACGCAATGTTGTTTACAATGTCACAGAAAACAACAAATCACGTTTACGCAAAACAAAAGAAAATAGATTTTTTTTAATGGAATTTTTAACAATTTTTAAGCAACAATTTTTATATAATTATTTTTTTTATATAACTGAGTCCTACTACTAAAATGTTCTGAGTGGCACGGGCAACGCCGGGTTATGATGCTAGTATTGAATAAATTGCTAAGACAGTTGCTAGGAAATTTGATTCAATGTATCGTGCTAGACACTTTTTCTTGGAAAAATATATAGTCTTCTTTTTATGTGATGTGTCCCTTCGGGACATAAGCGATCATGGTCCTCCATATCTTCCTGTCCCTTGTAGTTCTTGTAGTTTTGCTTCTCTATTTCTCACAAATCTCACTCTGCCGACCATTTGCTCAAGCCTATCAAGTATGTCACGTTCTGCTTTCCCCTATCCCGCTTTCTCTCTCCGTCCTGAGCGTATCAGATTCCCTTAACCCTCCTTCCTCAATACGTATTCCAGAAATCTCTTTCTGATTATAAGTATAAGTTTCTTCCCGTTTCCATTTTTTTTTTCTTCAAAACCTCGTCGTTGTTTATATGTTCGGTCCATGGCATCGTCATCATCCTTCTGTAGAACCACATTATTGTTGTTTCGAGTTTCTTTTTTTAATTTTTGATGAGATTATTCAACGTTCGCTGCTATATAGGTTGGATATCACTTAACAGTTCAATACTCTTTTCTTCGTTTTTCTGTCTCTTAATACTGGGTTTTGCAGTGAACAGCTACATTCCTGAATCTCTTGTTGATAAATATGCAGATGATTTGGTTTTAGTTTCTTTGTCTTGGCTTATTAATGTCCATGATCATCTTGGATGTTCTTACAGTTAGGTGTTGTCTATTACCAACTCATTCGCCGTGGTTCTGGGTATCATGATAAATTGCATCCGCCAGCAAGGCCTCTCATTGGGAAGTTGTGAGGAGCATGGAACCACCTCTAAATTATTGTTGGTCCCAGATCAACTCTGACCCGGAGTGGTACCTGTTCGGGACTAAGCTATTGGCAAATAGTTAACCCCAAAACTGGGGTCAAAACACTATAAATGTATAAAAATTGACTTTTATAGAAATATGTACATAAGAATAAACTTTTATTGAAATATATACACTACCGGCCATAATTATTAGGCAACTCTAGTTAAAAAAAAATGATGCATTTCATACTATTTTTAGTATTTATTACCAAGTGGATAATTCTAAATGAAAATTGAATGGTTCTTTTGTTATTATTACTTTGCAAAATTTTACAAGGCATCCAGGAATCTTAAGCATTTGCTTAGTTGATCAGTAAGTTGCTGCAGAGTTAGTTGGAGTTGTTTGGATATAGACTCATTATCCGGACATACTATTTCACTGCAAGACTGTATATAATTATTTCTACTAACAGTATTCCTGAATTGACTAAACCGTGTTCCAGTTGTATATCTTTGTTCAATATAACTTACATTTTCTATCACCATATCTGTTTTTGCTATTTATTATTTTGTGTGGTTTCTCACCTGGAATCCACAACACTTTCATTCCCTAAGAACTAAGTAAATGTACTCATGTCTGTTTACGTTGTATATATTGATTTCTACTAATAGTATTCCTGAATTGACTAACCCGTGTTTTCTGTTTGTATATCTTGTTCAATATAACTTACATTTTCTATCTCCATATCTGTTTTTGTTATTTATTATTTTGTGTGGCTTCTCACCCGGAATCCACAACGCCAACCTAAACATAGACAAAAATAAATAATAAAAAGACATATAATCTAATACGCAAAACAACACAAGCGAATAGATATAACACATAAGAAACGCATAGAAACACACACCAAAGAGGCCCATATATACACACAACATATACACAATCAGCAGTTTTTTCTGTCTTGATGGGGTTTGTTTCTATCAAATAAATCTTGTAAAAAAGCGAAAAAAGAAAAATATATCCGTTTAAAATGTATATAAACATATCTTTCAAACTAAGTTTCAGATCAACTCGCTTTGAATGAGACGAAAACTTAAAAACGAAGCAAGGTACAACAGCAGTTTTTTTTTTGTCTTGAAGGAGTTTGTTACTATCAAATAAATCTCTTTAAAAGAAAAAAGAGCTAAAAAAGAAAAAATATCCCCAAAATAGTGAGTTATTGAAAACTTGCAATTGAGAATAAACGCCGTTGATCATCGCCGCGGTTTAACCCTCAAGCCTACGGCAAGCAGCTTCATTGCCCGTTTTCACGTGCGTCGTGCCGTCGAACAAGGATTGAAATACGGTATGAACAGATCAAATTACCCTTTATAGTGAACAGATTTGAAAAATCTCGCGTTACAAGTAATGTGCTAACATTGAAGTCCAGTAAATACAGTACTGGACAAGAGCGGCCACTTTTAGACGCTATGTCTGGTTGTTTGAGTTGTTGACACAGTCAAGCGAGTGGATGTTTATTTATTTATTTATGGGACATGAATAAAGCAAAAACAGAAAGAACAATAAAAAACAAAGAGATCTATACATAAACCGTGTCGATTTGTGTAGGCAAGAAAATCCGTTCCACTTTTTCAACAATTTAATGATTTCTTTCCGGAAAGACATGCACATGTTCCAAAATGAAAAGAGAGATGGTCGTCCACAGTTTCTTTTTATCTAGTACTAGCAGTATAGCACGGCGTTGCTCGGGTGTAATGAAAGCTTTAAAATTAATCCATGGTCCTGGTGCCCAGACTCAGCCTAAAGTATATTTGAAATAAGAAAATAATTGCGACAATTTACCAATCGCACCTTGTATATATATATATACTTCATTATTTGCATTTTATTTACTCACTAGCAGTATAGCCCGGCGTTGCTCGGGTGTAATGAAAGCTTTAAAACTAATCCATGGTTATGGAGCTCAGACTCTTTGGACGTTGGCACAAAAGACTAAAATGTTTCCAGTTAAAGCGAAACCGTAGACTGAAAGAAAAATGAATGAATGTAAGTCAAATTTTGATTTCCTGTTATCGATTTATACATATATATATATATATTATCGATTTTTTGCACTATTGTAAGAACTGCAACATTGAAACTTCTGAATATCATTTCTTATGTCTTTGTCTATGAGTGTATCAAATTTGATCAAAATCGTACCACTCCTTCTTTAACCCGATTTTTTCGATTATCGATTTTTATTGGGGTACCTCGACACCAAACCTAGCTAAGAACACTCGCAGACGCTTATAGTACAAGTGTGTAAATTTCCAAGAAAATCGGTTCAGCAGTTTCGGAGTCTATAGGTAACGGATACACACACAGAGACACAGACAGACAAAGTTCCATTTATAAATAAGTTTATCTAGTAAATTAGAAAATACTAAACATTTTTAGTATTTAACAAATTAAATACAGGTGGGGGATACTAGAATCAAGCAGGTACAAAAATTTAAATACCTGGGAAGTGTTATAACAGAAGACGGAAAGTGCGACCCCCGAAGGTGAATTGGCATGGCGAAGGAAGCATTCCAGAAGTTTAGTAAGGTATTAAGAAACAGAACAATTTCGCTAGAAACAAGGAAGAGCGTACTAGATTGCTATGTGCTGTCCGTCCTTCAATGTGGCAGTGAATGCTGGACAATATCATCAATGATGAAAGAAAAAGCAAATGAAATGTGGTTCTACAGAAGGATGCTACGGATATCATGGGTCGAGCATGTGAACAATGATGAGGTCTTGGAAATGATGGAAACAAAAAGGAAGTTAATACTGAGCATCAGGAAGAGACAGCTGAAGTTCCTGGGACATGAAATGAGGAAAGAGGGCTTGGAGAACCTGATACTAACAAGCCAGGTATAGGAAAAAAGAGACGGGGAAAGCAACGGATAACATATTTGAAAGACCAAATCAGGTGTATGACGGAACAAGGATTGCATGGTGTAAAAGGATAAGGCGTGCTCAGAACGCCTTGATCACCTACGTCCTGAAGGGACATGGCACATAGATTCAAGTTATTGCACAGCACTGCAAATGATCTAATCTGAGGAAAAATAGAAAGCGATTACACCCTGTAACTCCAATGGGTGTGAAACTGACCGTATGGCAAAAGAAAACAAACTAAATTAGCTTTTTCAAATAATTTTGAACAAGATTTTCACCACCAATCGATACAGAACCAAAACAACAAACTAAAAACTCGAGGTATGATCACAAACAATCTCGTCAGATAAAAACATTTATATACGAGGCTCATTCAATAAATAAGGTGAATTTTTCGGTATAAGGACTTTTACAAGGCTCATTCAATAAATAAGGTGAATTTTTCGGTATAAGGACTTCTACGAGGGTCATTCAATAAATAAGGTGAATTTTTCGGTATAAGGACTTCTACGAGGGTCATTCAATAAATAAGGTGAATTTTTCGGTATAAGGACTTCACCGAGGGTCATTCAATAAATAAGGTGAATATTTCGGTATAAGGACTTCTACAAGGCTCATTCAATAAATAAGGTGAATTTTTCGGTATAAGAACTTCTACGAGGGTCATTCAATAAATAAGGTAAATTTTTCGGTATAAGGACTTTTACAAGGCTCATTCAATAAATAAGGTGAATTTTTCGGTATAAGGACTTCTACGAGGGTCATTCAATAAATAAGGTGAATATTTCGGTATAAGGACTTCTACGAGGGTCATTCAATAAATAAGGTGAATATTTCGGTCTAAGGACTGCTACGAGGGTCATTCAATAAATAAGGTGAATTTTTCGGCATAAGGAATTCTACGAGGGTCATTTAATAAATAAGGTGAATATTTCGGTATAAGGACTTCTACGAGGGTCATTCAATAAATAAGGTGAATATTTCGGTCTAAGGACTGCTACGAGGGTCATTCAATAAATAAGGTGAATTTTTCGGCATAAGGAATTCTACGAGGATCATTTAATAAATAAGGTGAATATTTCGGTATAAGGACTTCTGCGTGGGTCATTCAATAAATAAGGTGAATTTTTCGGAATAAGGAATTCTACGAGGGTCATTTAATAAATAAGGTGAATATTTCGGTATAAGGACTCCTACGAGGGTCATTCAATAAATAAGGTGAATTTTTCGGTATAAGGAATTCTACGAGGGTCATTTAATAAATAAGGTGAATTTTTCGGCATAAGGACTTCTACGAGGGTCATTCAATAAATAAGGTAAATTTTTCGGTATAAGGACTTTTACAAGGCTCATTCAATAAATAAGGTGAATTTTTCGGTATAAGGACTTCTACGAGGGTCATTCAATAAATAAGGTGAATATTTCGGTATAAGGACTTCTGCGTGGGTCATTCAATAAATAAGGTGAATTTTTCGGAATAAGGAATTCTACGAGGGTCATTTAATAAATAAGGTGAATATTTCGGTATAAGGACTCCTACGAGGGTCATTCAATAAATAAGGTGAATTTTTCGGTATAAGGAATTCTACGAGGGTCATTTAATAAATAAGGTGAATTTTTCGGCATAAGGACTTCTACGAGGGTCATTCAATAAATAAGGTAAATTTTTCGGTATAAGGACTTTTACAAGGCTCATTCAATAAATAAGGTGAATTTTTCGGTATAAGGACTTCTACGAGGGTCATTCAATAAATAAGGTGAATATTTCGGTATAAGGACTTCTACGAGGGTCATTCAATAAATAAGGTGAATTTTTCGGTATAAGGACTTCTACGAGGGTCATTTAATAAATAAGGTGAATATTTCGGTATAAGGACTTCTACGAGGGTCATTCAATAAATAAGGTGAATATTTCGGTCTAAGGACTGCTACGAGGGTCATTCAATAAATAAGGTGAATTTTTCGGTATAAGGACTTCTACGAGGGTCATTCAATAAATAAGGTGAATATTTCGGTATAAGGACTTCTACGAGGGTCATTCAATAAATAAGGTGAATATTTCGGTATAAGGACTTCTACGAGGGTCACTCAATAAATAAGGTGAATTTTTCGGTCTAAGGCCTTCTACGAGGGACTTTCAATAAATAAGGTGAATTTTTCGGTCTAAGGACTTCTACGAGGGTCATTCAATAAATAAGGTGAATATTTCGGTATAAGGAATTCTACGAGGGTCATTCAATAAATAAGGTGAATTTTCGGTCTAAGGACTTCTGCGAGGGTCATTCAATAAATAAGGAGAATATTTCGGTATAAGGACTGCTACGAGGCACATTCAATAAATAAGATGAATTTTTCGTTATAAGGATTTCTACGAGGGACATTCAATAAATAAGGTGAATTTTTCGGTATAAGGAATTCTACGAGGGTCATTCAATAAATAAGGTGAATTTTTCGGTATAAGGACTTCTACGAGGGTCATTCAATAAATAAGGTGAATTTTTCGGTATAAGGACTGCTACGAGGCACATTCAATAAATAAGATGAATTTTTCGGTATAAAGACTTCTACGAGGGTCATTTAATAAATAAGGTGAATTTTTTGGTATAAGGAATTCTACGGGGGTCATTTAATAAATAAGGTGAATTTTTCTGCATAAGGACTTCTACGAGGGTCATTTAATAAATAAGGTGAATTTTTCGGCATAAGGACTTCTACGAGGGTCATTCAATAAATAAGGTGAATTTTTCGGTATAAGGACTTCTACGAGGGTCATTCAATAAATAAGGTGAATATTTCGGTATAAGGACTTCTACGAGGGACATTCAATAAATAAGGTGAATTTTTCGGTAGAAGGACTTCTACGAGGGTCATTCAATAAATAAGGTGAATATTTCGGCATAAGGCTTCTACGAGGGTCATTCAATAAATAAGGTGAATATTTCGGTATAAGGACTTCTACGAGGGTCATTCAATAAATAAGGTGAATTTTTCGGTCTAAGGACTTCTACGAGGGTCATTCAATAAATAAGGTGAATTTTTCGGCATAAGGAATTCTACGTGGGTCACTTAATAAATAAGGTGAATTTTTAGGTATAAGGACTTCTGCAAGGGTCATTCAATAAATAAGGTGAATATTTCGGTATAATGACTTTTACGAGTTTCATTCAATACGTAATGTGAATTTTTTGGTATAAGGACTTCTACATGGGTCATTCAATAAACAATGTGAATTTTTCGATATCAGGACTTCTACGAAGGACATTCAATAAATAAGGTGAATTTTTCAGTATAAGGATTTCTTCGAGGGTCATTCAATAAATAAGGTGAATTTTTCGGTATAAGGACTTCTACGAGGGTCATTCATTAAATAAGGTTAATTTTTTTGTATAAGGACTTCTACGAGGCACATTCAATAAATAAGATGAATTTTTCGGTATAAGGACTTCTACGAGGGTCATTCAATACATAATGTGAATTTTTTGGTATAAGGACTACTACATGGGTCATTCAATAAACAATATGAATTTTTCGATATAAGGACTTCTACGAAGGACATTCAATAAAGAAGATGAATTTTTCGATATTAGGACTTCTACGCGGGTCATTCAATAAGTTGTTGAATGAAAAATGTATTACCAGTAATAAATAAATAAAATTTAGTTGGCAATAAATGACCCACCTAGGTTGATATGCCATAAAAATAAAACCACCGACAAACAACTTACCCCAATAAATTGTTCCTCTTTCGTCTCATTATCCGCTTATGTAACCCCCTGCGCACCACTGGCAGTAAAACTACCTTGCTTGGGGGAAATTATTATTATTGGTTGGTTGATGATCGAGCGAGAACCGGTGTATTCAACGTGATATGGCCGTAATTCCGCACATCTCTCACTAAACGCTTACAGCACCTGGTATTTCCAAGCGTTCACTCACCTAAGTACTGACCAGGCTCAACATTGCTTAACGTCGGTGATCGAGCGAGAACCAGTATATTCTACGTGATATGACCGTAAGACAAATGATTGCCGAAAAAAATATATAAAAGAAATAAAGAGCCTTAAATATGCTGGACGTGATAAAATTTTTATCCTGAATAATTGTTTTTCGAGAAAGATTTTATCAATTTCAAGCGAAATTATTACTGGCTGCTCGGTCAATGAATGAAAAATGTTTCCTCATAGTAGTGTTTCTCAAGGTTTTTAAACCACGACACATTTAGGTGCTAATGAAAATTTCGCGGCTGACTTAGCAATTTTTTTTAAGGGTTTACGTTTAAATGTCATGAAGTAAAACAAATAATTTTGAATACAATTATATATAAAAAAATATATATTCATTTAACCAAATAAAGAAAAAAATTAAAATGTTAATTTAAAAAAAATAAAATGAATATTAAAATAATGTATTGAAAATAATATAATTAAAAAATAATTAAACTAATTATTTGAAAAAAAAAAAGATTAGTTACTAATTTATTTAAATGCTAACACAGTACCAATACTCCTTCCACACACATACAGGATACGTCAGATATATTGTCGTCTAAATTACGCAAAAATGAAAATAACACTTACATCTCATTTTAACATATATATTTATAAAAATGACACAAGAATACTCAAATACTAAAGAGAAAATTTATTTAATAAAATCGCAATTTGCTTCAACCATGACCTCGAGAGAATTTCGGAATCTTCTGCAACTCGTCTTGACGGTCTCCTTGTTTAAGTTGGTGAACGCTGCCATAATCTTTGCCTTCAGTTTGAGTTCGAGTTTGAGTTTTGTTTAACGGCATATCAACACCTCTGTGGGTTGTTTAATACCAAAAAGTTAGGGTTTTAAGGTATTTTTATAAATAATGTTTGGTTATAGTGAAAAGGTTGATTTTGTTAAATTTTAATGAACATTTTTGTTTTTATTCTTTTTTATTTTAGAAAACTGATAATGTCTTCTAGTTTTGTATACAAAATGTTTTGCTAAGAATAATTAACCATGCTATCATTTACTCAGAGGACTTATTTAGCCTTCAAAATTCAGTTTACGACAAAAAATCTTATTTGATATCGATACAAGGAAATCAAAATTTGACTTACATCCATTCATTTTTTTCCAGTCTACGGTTTCGCTTTAACTGGAAACAACTATTGCTTCTGAGTCTTTCGTGCCAACGTCTGAGGACTAGTTTTAAAGTTTTTAATGGATTAGTTTTAAAGCTTTCATTACACCCAATCAACGCCGGGCTATACTGTTAGTATTTCTATAAAAGTGTATTTTTATACTTTCACAGTGTTTTGATCCCAGTTTGGAAGTTAACTATTTGTCCATAGCTGGGACCCTAACAGGTGCTACCACCCCGGTTAAGAGTGGACCTGGGAACAAGAGCAATTAAAAGGTGGTTCCATGCTCCTTACAACCTCCCAATCAGAGGCCTTTCTACCGGGTGCAGTTTACAGTCATACCCAGGACCCTTTTCCTTCAGTTCATCTTTGGTGTTACTAAGAGAGTCACACATAATAAGCAACAGGGGATGCAGTCGGGAGAGAGGAGTGGCCAGATGTACGAGGTGGTGAGGTCACAGAAATTATCTGACAATCATTACTGGGTTCTCTTTACATGGCATTGTACAGAATCTTGTTGCTAAACATAGGGCCTTCCAGCAGCCACCCTCTTGACCCAGGGCAGCACTACCTCCTCAAGACACCTGATGTAGGCATTCGTGTGTTAAGTCTGAGGCCCTCACCAACAAATTCGGAAAGATCGGAGTGAGTTTCCCGAGCTGCAGCACATTCGTAATCAACATGAGACTCATTAAACTCTTTCCGTATTATCTACACTCTACTCAGATTAACACCTAACACTCATATTCGAGCTTCCAACGTGAATGTCAAGCAGTATCAGTCAGTTAAGTGCAATACGTGATACACGCCTTAGGGTGATCATGTCTCGAATTAGACATGACTAACTGGGCAGAAGATTATCCCGCAGTAGGTTGCCATTGCTTTCTGCGGTAGACTGGTTTCCAGTATTTGCTATAGAACCTAATCTGTCCTGTTATTTGACTCATAGCTAAATGGAGAAGAGCTATATTATATTATTACGTATTAAATAGTGGGGGATCAGTTTATTACTTCATAACAATTGAAAACCGACCCCCCACTTTATGATCATTAGAGGTCTTAATCAAGATTCCAACTATTATATTCAGTCAATTAAGTGCCATACGTGATACACGCTTGGGCGACCATATCTCGAAAGAGACATGACTGACTGGGCAGAAGATTATCCCGCAGTAGGTTGCTATTGCTTTCTGCGATAGACTGGTTGCTATAGAAGCTAATCTGTCCTGTTACTTGACTCATAGCTAGAGTGGGAAGAGATGTATTATATTATGAAGTAGTAATTAAAGGGGCATCAGTTTTATATTGTTATGAAGTAATAAACTGATCCCTCCCCTTATGCCCAGTAGAAGCCCTAGTCATGTTTTCAACTATTATAATCAGTCAGTCAGCTAAATGCCATATATGATACATGCTTTGGGCAATCATGCCTTGCAAGAGACATGACTGACTGGGCAGAAAATTATCCCGCATTAGGTTACCATTACTGCGGTAGACTGGTTGCCAGCCAAGGCCATATAACCCAATCTGTCCAGTTATTTGACTCATAGCTAGAGGGGGAAGAGATGTATTATATTATTAAGTAGTAATTAGTGGGGAATCAGTTTATTACTTCATAACAATATAAAACTGATCCCCCACTTTACGCCCGGGAGAAGCCTTAATCATGTTAACAAATATTATTTTCAGTCAGTCAGTTAAGTGCCATACATGATACACGCATGGGCGATCATGTCTCGAAAGAGACATGACTGACTGGGCAGAAGATTATCCCGCAGTAGGTTGCTATTGCTTTCTGCGATAGACTGGTTGCCAACGAAGGCTATAGAACCCAATCTGTCCTGTTATTTAACCCAAAACCCAAAACTGGAGGGAAGAGATGGATTAATACCTTTTCCAGGGGTATTTGTGCCTAATTGATTACAAGGAATTCAACTGGAATTCGAACTCGGATTTTTCGTTCCGAGCCGATAACATCCGCCCGTCTACATAAAGTATCACTAAATGTTTACTAAGTGTTTTCAATACCACAGTACTTTCCTCGGTATTAAAGGCGTTTTCTGTCGTGTTGCTGGATAGCATTGACTCTTTCTCAGGTTTCAAGATTTTGTTTTTCTTCCGCTAGCGTTTTGGGTGATCGTTTCCGGGAATCCCAAAACGTTCCGGAAAATCTCCCTGGCGACAGTTATTTCTTTTCTGGATATTTTATTTGTTTATATTATTTTTATTTTTCTTCTTCATTATTATTATTATTGTTATTATTATTGTGTCATTTTTCATCATATTTCGATTTCGGCTTTGGTCTCACTACCAACCAAGTCTGCGGGGAGACCTAAGGCAGGTTGTGGCGTGTTGTTATGGCTCCATTTCATGTTTTTCTATCTTCCCTATCATCCCTAGCATTACATAGATAAAGTTTTCCTTAGTGTGTGGGCTGTACTTATTAAGACTTAAGCATTATTATTATGTCACTTTTCATCATATTTCGATTTCTGCTTTGGTCTCACTACCAACCAAGTCTGCGGGGAGACCTAAGGCAGGTAGTGGCGTGTTATTTCATGTTTTTCTATCTTCCCTATCATCCCCAGCATGACATAGATAACGTTTTCCTTAGTGTGTGGGCTGTACTTAATAAGACAATTTTTTGTATATCTCTTAAGCTGGGGTTTCCAGGGATTCTTTCAATGTGTTTTTTTGTTCCATTTTTTATCATTCCAAGTGCACCTACTATCACTGGCACAACTCTTGTTTTCTTATTATTATTATTGTTATTTCTTCTTCTTCTTCTTCTTCTTCTTATTATTATTATTATTATTATTATTATTATTATTATCCACTCTTTCACTTATTCTTTAACTTGAACACGACTTCTGCCTGTTTGTTTTTTATTTTACCGGACGTTCTTCATTTCATATTGTTTTTAGCCCGCGTTCCGCGTGGGAAAATGCCAGAAAACCACAACAAAAGGTAAAAGAAAATATATTGGAGATGGAGAGGAAGGCTGCATGCTGTAGGGTGTGTGTTATTGAGAAAAGGTCTTTGTAAAAACTCGAGAAATTGGAGAGGGAACGGTGAAGAATGGTTGATCCTGAATGAAAGTAAATCGGACAGAAGTGAGGTTATAGAAGAAAGGTGCATAAACAAATAAAAACAATACTCAACTTTCCTTGTAAGTTAAATAGGAACAGTCAAGGTATCCATGGCTATTAGATACTAGCAGTATAGCCCTGCGTTGCTCGGGTGTAATGAAAGCTTTAAAACTAATCCATGGTCCTGGAGCTCAGACTCTTTGGACGTTGGCACAAAAGACTACAAAGCAATAGTTGTTTCCAGTTAAAGCGAAACCGTTGACTGAAAGAAAAATGAATGGTTGTAAGTCAAATTTTCATTTCCTGGAATCGATATCAAATAAGTTTTTTCGTCGTAAACTGATTTTTGAAGGCTAAATAAGTCCTCTGAGTAAATGGTATCATGGCTGAGACTAAGAACTACAATTATACTACTTAGAGCCAAACCCGAAGCAAAAACTAAAATAAAAGGGCCGAAAAATATAGAGACATTGAAACTTCTAAATATCGTTTTTTATGTCTTTGTCTATGAGTGTATCAAATTTGATTAAAATCGGACGACTCCTTCTATAACTTGATTTTTTCGATTATCGATATTTATTTAGTGTTACTCGACACAAAACCTAGCTAAGAACACTCGCAGACGCTTATAGTACAAGTGTGTAAATTTTCAAGAAAATCGGTTCAGCCGTTTCGGAGTCTATAGGTAACGGACGCACACACATACACAGATACACACAAACACAGACAAAGTTCCATTTATAAATAAGTTTAGATAAAAACTCTTTAAAAAATGAGTTTTATGAGGTTCAGTCAAGAATAATGTTCGTTTTTGTGTCTACACTTTATTCTTCAAAATATAAAGTAGATTTGATTGGATTGATTCGTTTTCTTCTTTATCAATATTTTTGCTGGTTATTTAAAGCCAGAAAATATATTTAGACTGCAAGAATTTTCTGGGTGTTAATGATTTACTGATACAAGTCTTACGAATTAATACATACAGTTGAAGTGGTGGATTAATATATTTCCCAAGTGTATTTTTCCGTAATTTAACATCAGTCAGTTAAGTGCTGTACCTGATACACGCTTGGGCGATCATGTCTTGAAAGAGACATAACTCATTTGGCAGAAGATTATCCCGCAGTAGGTTGCCATTGCTTTATGGTTGCCAGTCAAGGCTATAGAACCCAATCTGTTCCCGTTATTTGATTCATAGCTAGACGGGGGTAGCGTATTATATTATAAAGTAGTAATTAGTGGGGGATCAGTTTATTACTTCTTAACAATATAAAACTGATCCTCCACCTTACACCCAGTGGAAGCCTTAATCATGTTTTCAACTATTATATTCAGTCAGTCAGTTAAGTGCCATACGTGATACACGCATTTGGCGATCATGTCTCGAAAGATACATGACTGAATGGGCAGAAGATTATCCCGCAGTAGGTTGCCATTGCTATCTGTTGTGGACAGGTTGCCAGCCGAGGCTATAGAACCCAATCTGTTCTATTATTTGACTCATAGCTAGAGGGGAAAGAGATGTATTATATTATTAATTAGTAATTAGTGGGGGATCAGTTTATTACTTTATAACAATATAAAACTGATGCTCCACTTTACGCGCAATAGAAGCTTTAATCATGTTTTCAACTATTATATTCAGTCAGTCAGTTAAGTGCCATACGCTTGGGCGATCATGTCTCGAAAGAGACATGACTGACTGGGCAAAATATTTTCTCGCAGTAGGTTGCCATTATTTTCTGTGGTAGACTGGTTGCTAACCAAGGCTATAAAACCCAATCTGTTCTGCTATTCAGCCCATAGCTGAAGGAGAAGTGATGGATTAATACTTTTGCAAGAGTATTTGCGCGTAAGTGAATGCAACGAATTCAACTGGAAGTCGAACGCGGCTCTCCAATTTCTCGTTTCGGGACGATATTCACTGCACCACAACGCACATTCATTTTATTAACTGAAGGGAATATAACAAACCAGAATTTCAATTTCCAATTCCGAGATGGTAGAGTTTTAAAGAAGAGGAATTGTAGAGAGACATGACCTGAAGGTCTTACGATTAATTGACTTGCTTGTTTTTTTGTTTTTTGTTCGAGAGTAAATAATAATTAACCTGTAGTTGGGGAAAGTACAGGTGAAACCATATTTTTCGTAAAGAGGGACGTACCCTTTTTGGACAATAATGAATTCTTCCTATTATTATGAATACCAGTAGAATATGCCTCTCGGGGCTGAGTTGAGTTGGGTTGAGTCCCCACCCCCCAGTCTATTACTTGGCATATGTTTCACTAATAACCAAGTCCGTGTTTTTCTTCCGGACCTATCCTGGGTCCATAACAGATGTTCACGCATAAGAGAATGTGACCAAACTAGTTGATACTCGGCTCTTCGATTAAAATTACCGATCCATTTTCCGTTACAGCAGCAGCTCATCTAAGCTTACAGTACCTGGTATTCCCAAGCGGTCCCCCATCTAGGTACTGACCAGGCTTAACATTACTTAACTCTAATTTCCAATTCCAAGCCATTATCCATTACATCACCTCCACACCCAAGCTTACAGTACCTGGTATTCCCAAGCGGTCACCCCTCTAGGTACTGACCAGGCTTAACATTACTTAACTCTAATTTCCAATTCCAAGCCATTATCCATTACATCACCTACACACCCAAGCTTACAGTACCTGGTATTCCCAAGCGGTCCCCCATCTAGGTACTGACCAGGCTTAACATTACTTAACTCTAATTTCCAATTCCAAGCCATTATCCATTACATCACCTACACACCCAAGCTTACAGTACCTGGTATTCCCAAGCGGTCCCCCATCTAGGTACTGACCAGGCTTAACATTACTTAACTCTAATTTCCCATTCCAAGCCATTATCCATTACATCACCTCCACACCCAAGCTTACAGTACCTGGTATTCCCAAGCGGTCACCCATCTAGGTAGTGCTCCTGCCCGAAATATCAGAAAGCTAACGGATGATGCTAAGGCTGAAACAGAAGGACGCTGATAAGTTCCCGTCGCTACTTAATTTTTAGAAATTATTGCAAAATTGGTTTTAATGGTTGATCATTTGTTCTGGATTTGTTAATTATATCTGACCGAAAACTATTCAGTAGCCGCCGTAAAATGTTGAAACAGCAGAAATTATGATATTCTTTGAAATAATTAGTTGCATTGAAAAAGTTCTTTGCTTAAGAATTTGGGATTATTTCTGTTATTGTTCTTTCTGACAGTCAGACAGCAAACACATTATTCAATAAATAACTATGAAAATATCACAAATATATCCGTAGTTAAATAGAAAGTTTTTTTCTGTCGCTGGTATATATATATATATATATATATATATATATATATATATATAGTACTGTGCAAAAGTATTAGGACAAGAGCTATTTTATCTTTTATGAGGCATATTGTCAGAAAATAAATAATTTAATTAAAATAATTTTATTTGATTTACTCAAAAAATGCTTTAACAAGAAAAATGCTTGTTACAAAATAAATTTAATATTTATTATAATAGCATTTTACACAACGTTCATTCTATGAGGCATTGACATTGCAAGCTTCTCCAATGTATCTAATGGTATCTCGTGACAAGCAGCTTGTATTTGTTCCCAAAGTCTGCCTTGCGAAGTAACATTAGATTTATCAATTCGAGAGGGGGGAATAAGAAAAAAGTCAGTCATATCCAAGGATAATAGAATAATGAATAGTTTCAAAATAACTTGTTTAATAAAAAACAGGAAAAATTAAATATAACTTCTTTTTAATACATCTCTTTTACATCTAGTTTAATATTTATAAGCAATTTACTTGGTTTTTTACCCTGTATTTGAATTTCAATGAGGTTTCTGAGAAAATCACCCCTGTCCTAATACTTTTGCACACTACCGATAGTGTACAAAAGTGTTAGGACAGGAGTGCTTTTAAACTTTATTTTGATTCCTTATAAAAAATAAAATACGGGGTCATTCAATAAATAAGGTGAGTGTTTCGGTATAAGGACTTCTAATACAGACAGAAGCTTACTTTTTTAATTTTTTTTCCTTTACTTCTTTTTTAAAGGGATTTAATTTTCTGCAGATTGAAAAAAAAACTTTGAGAGTTTTGGAGATTAACAAAGATGGCCAACCAAGAAGCATGACCCGGGATTGAACAGTTGTCAGTTATCAAGTTTTTGGTTGCTGAAGGGTGCAAACCAGTTGAAATTCATAGGAGAATGTCAACTGTGTATGGTGCCTAATGTTTCAGCCCCCAAAAATGTCCACAAGTGGGATAAATTGTTTAAAGAAGGACGGAGCAGTGTTGAGTACGAAGACAGGCCTGAAGGGCCTACAGAAGTGAAGTCTCCTGAGGTGATCGAATCAGTCAATGACTTCATTCAGTCTGACAGAAGGGTGACAGTGAATGACATTGCAATGAGTTTGAGCCTATCTGTTGGGACAGCACAAAAAATTGTCCTTGATGACCTTGCCTACTCATCAAGACAAAGCAAGTTCTCACACAGCACCCCAAACGGTGCAGACCATCAACGAGCTGGGCTGGGAACTGCTCCCTCATCTCCCTTACAGCCAAGACTTTGTCCCTTCAGACTTTTAAATGTTTGGTCCCTTGAAAGCGCTTACGAGAGGCACGAAGTTTGAAAGTGACGATGAAGTCAAAAGTGCTGTGAGCGATTGGTTGAGACATCAGTCCAAAGATTTTTGCGCTAAAGGAACACGGAAGCTTGTGCACAAATGGGAAAATTGTGTGACACTGCTGGGAGTCTACGTTGAAAAAAAGAAGTAAGCTTCTATCTGTAATAGATGTCTTTATACCGGAAAATTCACCTTATTTATTAAATGACCCTCGTCGAAGTCCTTATACCGAAAAATTCACCTTATTTATTGAATGACCCTCGTAGAAGTCCTTATACCGAAAAATTCAACTTATTTATTGAATGACCCTCGTAGAAGTCCTTAGACCGAAAAATTCACCTTATTTATTGAATGACCCTCGTCGAAGTCCTTATACCGAAAAATTCACCTTATTTATTGAATGACCCTCGTCGAAGTCCTTATACCGGAAAATTCACCTTATTTATTGAATAAAATAAATTGAATGACCCTCGTAGTTCTTGTCCTAATACATTTGAACAATACTATATATATATATATATATATATATATAAGTAAATATTTCAATTCTCTCTCCTAAATCCATTTTTATCTTCTTTGTTTCTATTTGATTATTTATTCCTCTTTTTTTTTTCAATTTGTCTCGAGAGAGTTTTTTTTTTACTTTTCGGTTCCTGATGAACATTTCGACTTAAAGTCTAATCCTCAGTTTTTCTTACGATTTCTCCTTTGGAAAAAAAAATGGTGAAAATGCGAGTCTGAGTAAATAACGGTTTACTTTGAATATACAGAGATGATAGCTGATTGGAGAATTATTTCTTTTTTTTATTTATTTATAAAAAAAATAACAGTGATAAGAAATACAAGTAAAGGCAAAAAAAATTCTTAAAATCTTGTCTTGAACAGATAACCGCCGTCGGTAGAGAATATCAAGCGAGTAAAGTTGATAAAGAAGATTTAGTAAGATAAGGAAAAAATAAGAAGAATGGACAAGAAGCTTGTAAATTGCAGTTTTTTTTTATCGTTCTGTGCACGGGAAACACAATAGAACATTGGGTTTCAAAATCTGGTTAGAAAATCCAGATAATATAACTATAAATATTGTTGAACCTATTAAACTTACTCCAATCTGAGAGAGATTAGTAAAATAAGGAAAAAATTAAACAGAATAGACAAAAAGCTTGTAAATTGCAGTTTTTTTTTTATCGTTCTGTGCACGGGAAACACAATAGAACATTGGGTTTCAAAATCTGGTTAGAAAATCCAGATAATATAACTAGAAATATTGTTGAACCTATTAAACTTACTCAAATCTGAGAGAGATTAGTAAAATAAGGAAAAAATTAAACAGAATAGACAAAAAGCTTGTAAATTGCAGTTTTTTTTATCGTTCTGTGCACGGGAAACACAATAGAACATTGGGTTTCAAAATCTGGTTAGAAAATCCAGATAATATAACTATAAATATTGTTGAACCTATTAAACTTACTCCAATCTGAGAGAGATTAGTAAAATAAGGAAAAAATTAAACAGAATAGACAAAAAGCTTGTAAATTGCAGTTTTTTTTATCGTTCTGTGCACGGGAAACACAATAGAACATTGGGTTTCAAAATCTGGTTAGAAAATCCAGATAATATAACTATAAATATTGTTGAACCTATTAAACTTACTCCAATCTGAGAGAGATTAGTAAAATAAGGAAAAAATTAAACAGAATAGACAAAAAGCTTGTAAATTGCAGTTTTTTTTTTATCGTTCTGTGCACGGGAAACACAATAGAACATTGGGTTTCAAAATCTGGTTAGAAAATCCAGATAATATAACTAGAAATATTGTTGAACCTATTAAACTTACTCAAATCTGAGAGAGATTAGTAAAATAAGGAAAAAATTAAACAGAATAGACAAAAAGCTTGTAAATTGCAGTTTTTTTTATCGTTCTGTGCACGGGAAACACAATAGAACATTGGGTTTCAAAATCTGGTTAGAAAATCCAGATAATATAACTAGAAATATTGTTGAACCTATTAAACTTACTCAAATCTGAGAGAGATTAGTAAAATAAGGAAAAAATTAAACAGAATAGACAAAAAGCTTGTAAATTGCAGTTTTTTTTATCGTTCTGTGCACGGGAAACACAATAGAACATTGGGTTTCTAAATCTGGTTAGAAAATCCAGATAATATAACTAGAAATATTGTTGAACCTATTAAACTTACTCAAATCTGAGAGAGATTAGTAAATTTTTTTTTTTTTTTTGCTGATGTGCAGGGTGCTACATAATTGTAAAAGATGTAAAAAGATTAAGTAGAAAAGAGTGAGGAGTACAAACTAGTTAGAAAGGAGCAATAGAAAGCTGAGAAAGCAGGTGCGATGACAGATACATAGGTGGAGAGAAATGGAAGGTTATACAGGGGAGGGGAGAGAGCTAGAGTCCAGTGGTTAGTAGATGAGTATTGACTTTGCATTTAAATTTCTGGAGGTTGCAGCCGTCAGGAAAGCAAGAATACGGGAGCGAGTTCCACAGGCGGGAAGTGCGAGAGAAGAAGCTGCAGGAGTAGAATTGTCGTCTGCATTTGGCTAAACTGACTGTGAATGGGTGGGACCCAGTTGCCAGTCTGGTTGCACGAGTAAACACCTGTTGAGGAGGCATCAGTGACTTAAGTTCGTCCGAGCAGAAGCCATGAAAGTATTTATAGAACAGACAAAAGGAGACCACATTTCGACGATGGGGAAGTGGCTGCAGACAAGTAAGCTTGTAAATTGCAGTTTTTTGATCGTTCTGTGAACGGTAAACCCAATAAATCATTGACTTTCAAAATCTGGTTAGAAAATCCAGATAATGGAACTACAAATATTGTTGAACCTATTATACTTACTCAAATCTGAGAGGGATAGTCATTGCCAGGATTCATTATTGGTGACCACAGTCTCAGCAATATAAGATAGGCGCATGGCACAATGCTGATAGGAAACACGGAAAAGACTTTCTAAAGATGTGGGTCCTGGGCATGACGGTAAACTGCATCCGGCAGCAAGGCCTCTGATTGGCAGGTTTTGAAGAACATGGAACCACCTCTTAATTGCTGTTATTCTCAAGTTCACCCTGACCCAGAATGGTATTACCTGTCAGGGTCCCAGCTATGGGCAAATAGTTAATCCTTAAACAGGGGTCAAAACACTATAAAAGTATAAAAATATACATTTATATAAATATATATACATAAAAAATAGTCTTTTATACAAAAATATATATTTTTGAAGGAAAAATATTAAAAACAATGTATTTTTAAAGAAAAAATTATTACCATAACATATTTTTGAATGGAAAAAAATATTCTCAGCAAAACATTTTTGAATACAAAACTAGAAGACATTTTCAGTTTTCTAAAATAAAAAAGAATAAAAACAAAAAAACTTCATTAAAACCTGACTAAATCAACCTTTTCACTATATCCGAATAATAAAAAAACTCTTAAAACCCTACCCTTTTGGCATTAAATAACCCACAGAGGTGTTGATATGCCGTTAAACGAAACTGAAACTCAAATTCATTTCTATGGGATGTAGCAAAAGAAAAGGAGAAGAAAGGATCGAGCATAAACTTAAAGAAAACTGAATGTATGATCATCATCTAAACTTATTTATAAATAGAACTTTGTGTGTGTGTGTGTGTGTGTGTGTGTGTGTGTCTGTGTGTGTGTGTTCGTTACCTATAGACTGCGAAACGGCTGAACCGATTTTCTTGAAAATTTGCACAGTTGTACTATAAGCGTCTGCGAGAGTTCTTAGGTTTTGTGTCGAGGTACCCCGTCTGCGAGTGTTTCTAGGTTTTGTGTCGAGGTACCCCCCGATAAATATCGAAAGTCGATAATCGAAAAAATCGGGTTATAGAAGGAGTGGTCCGATTTTAATCAAATTTGATACACTCATAGACAAAGACATAAGAAACGATATTCAGAAGTTTCAAGGTTGCAGTTCTTACAATTGTGCAGAAAATCGATAATATATATATATATATATATATATGTAAAATAATGCAAGATGTTTGTGTGTGTCTGTTTATCTGCCTGTATGTCTGTATTTTTTTCAGCCCTTTTATTTTACTTTTTGCTTCGGGTTTGGCTCTAAGTAGGTATAATTGTAGTTCTTAGTCTCAGCCATGATACCATTTACTCAGAGGACTTATTTAGTCTTCAAAATTCAGTTTACGACGAAAAAAACTTATTTGATATCGGTACCAGGAAATCAAAATTTGACTTACATCCATTCATTTTTCTTTCAGTCTTCGGTATCGCTTTAACTGTAAACAACTATTGCTTTTTAATCTTGCGTGCCAACATCCAAAGAGTCTGAGCTCCAGGACCATGGATTAGTATTAAAGCTTTCATTACACCCGAGCAATGCCGGGCTATACTGCTAGTAAAAAAATAAACAAACAAAAATGCCAACTACAGATTGAAGAAACTAAAATAAAATACGTAAAGGAATTTAAATACCTTGGAAGCGTGTTGTCAGAGGAGGTAATGTGCGACACTGAGATACGAAGACACATTGGTCCAGACAAGGACGCATTTCAAAAGATAACCAGAGTACTGAGAGACAAGAAAATCTCATTAAAAACAAAGAAAACAATTACTGGATTACTATGTGATATCTGTCCTTATGTATGGAGGGTGAATGTTGTACGATCTCTTCAAGGATGACGGAGAGGCTCGAGGCAGCAGAAATGTGGTTTTACAGAAGGATATTGAGGATGCAGACATATAGGTACATGGATGGGGCACGTGAGCAACTGAGAGGTGTTGGAGAGGACGCAAAGAAGAATAAAACTTATATTTAACACCAAGAAGAGAGAGAGCTGATGTCCCTGGGACACGTAATGAGAAAAGAGGGTCTGGAGAATATAATACTCGCAGGACAGGTAGAGGGAAAGAGAGACAGGGGAAAGAAGCGCGAGACATATTTGATGGGCTTGAGCAAATAGACGGCAGAACGGGGTTTGGGAGAGATACCATAAGAAAAAATATTAAAAGATGCAAGGAACAAGAGTAAGTGGAAGTCCATGATTGTCTACGTTCTGAAGGGACACGGCACATGAAGAAGAAGTTCTACAGCTTATAAAAGTTGCGAAAACAGTTGGTTAGAGTTGTTTCAACTATATAAGCGAGTATGCCATTAAAAGACAGATCTCAAAAAGGAAGTAGTGTCTATGAGACTAGCTCGTTAACCATTACAAGAAAGCGAGACCTACTTAAGTTGCAATAATCGTAGCTAAAGATCGAACTGTGAGTGTAGCTCGTTAAGCATTAACTCTCGGGCAAGTTTACTTATGTATACCTAATCTTTGATAACAAATTTATGACCCCTAGTAAGGATTGAAATCGCTAAATAGTGTGTATGCTAGACAGATTCGTAAACTTTGCAAAACGATAAGGCACCCACGTATTCTTCTTCTATGTGCCCTGTACTTTTATGACGTAGGCGATCATGGCTTTCCACGTCTCCCTAACCTTGGTGGCTCTTAGCACGCTTTCTTCTGTTACACCACCCAAACCCCGATCTGCCATCCACTAGCTGAAGCCCATAAATCTAGAATATAAATGTATAGAAACTAGCATGGCCTCAAAATGAGGGATCACTTTATACATTGATTATAATATAGAATTGATCCCCCATTTTATATCCACATTATCATTTCTTATAAACACTTAGCATATATAGTCTTCTTCTATGTGCCCTGTCCTTTCGGAACGTAGGCGATCATAGCCTTCCACGTCTCCCTATCCCTGGTGGCTATTAGTTCGTTTTCTCCTGTTACACCACTCAAACCCTGTTCCCTCATCCAACCTGCTCAGGCCTTTCAAATATGTTATCCGCTGCCTTCCTCTGTCTCTCTTTCCTTCTATCTGGTTTGTTAGTGTCAGGTTCTCCAAGCCCTCTTTCCTCATTGCATGTGTGAGTTCTGTTCATTTCCATGACTGTAACTCAAAAGCGAATTGATGCAGTGACAACAATATACAAACGAGGGAAAGTTAAGAATCATCCACACTTTCGCCATAACGTATCAGTCCATCCTGCTCATATATAAATTCGCCCGTGTATTGAAAACTGCTGCCGCATCTGGTCGGGTGCTCCTGCTATTCACCTTGGGGTTCTTGACAAAATCCAACGGAGAATCTGAAATGTGATCGATCCCCACTTGGCAAATCATATACAGTCACTTTCTCACCGGTGTAATGGGGCCACCCTATGTCTCTTCTACAAATACTTTCACGGCTTCAGCTCCGATGAACTTAGCTCACTGTTGTCCTCTACATACGAATTTACTCGAGCCACTAGATTGGCAAATAGGTCCCACCCTTTTAACCCTCTAGGGCCATTCGTATCATATTTGATACAGTATTTCCCTATAAGGAAACATTTGGTATTTCCCTATAAGGAAACATTTGGTATTCATTGACTGAGCAGTCAGTACTGCTTTCATTTGAAATTTATAAAATATTTCTCTTAAAAAATTTTTCAGGAAAATATTTCTTTCAAGGCTTGTTTTCATACTGTATCAAATATGATACGAATGGCCCTAGAGGGTTAATGTAAAAACCAATAAATTGTAAACACAACTACTACTCCCACATCTTCTTTTCTCGCACTTCCCGCCTGTGGAATTCCCTTCCGTTTACTTGCTTCCCCGACAGCTACAATCTCCAAGAATTTAAATGTAAAGTCAATAGTCATCTCCTATCTCACTAACCTGCATCCTCTCGCTCTTATGCTCTTTTCTCCGTCCTCTCCACTCTCATCAGTATTCTCATCTTTCTCTTACCCACTTCCTGACACCTCCTGTAACCTGTCACTCCTTTCACATAACAGTCCTCCTATGTAACCCCCTGCACAACAGTGGCAGTAAAATGCCTTGCTTGGGGCGATATGGTTCTAAAAAAAGATAGATATGAAAAGTGCGAGATAGATAGATAGATGTAGAAAAACCAAGATATATAGATAAAGAGACAGATAGTCAGTATTCTCATCCTTCTCTTACCAACTTCCTGACACCCCTTATAACCTGTCACTTTTCCTCATAATTTTCCTCTTATGTACCCAACCTGCAAAACAGTGGCAGTAAAATGCCTTGCCTGGGGCGATATGATTATAAAACAAAATTACTATTATAATGTGGATATAAAGTGGGGGATCAATTCTTTATTACAATCATTATATAAACTAATCCCTCGCTTTATGATCCTTCTCTTACCCACTTCTTGACAGCCCCTATAACCTGTCACTTTTTCTCATAACTTTACTCTTATGTAACCCCCTGCAAAACAGTGGCAGTAAAATGCCTTGCTTGGGGTGATATGATTATTAAAAAACAATTACTATTATAATGTAGATATAAAGTGGGGGATCAGTTCTTTATTACAATCATTATATAAACTGATCCCTCACTTTATGGTAATAGTCATCCTTCTCTTCATAACTTTCCTCCTATGTAACCCCCTGCACAACTGTGGCAGTAAAAGGCCTTGCTATTAAAAAAAAAAAATTAACCCAATTTTCTTATTTCTATCTTCTTTTTGTTTGTTTTTCGTAAAAGAATTGAATCGTTTTGTTTCCGTCTTGCTTGCATTTTCTTATTTTTACTTTCTTTCACGCTTCCCTACTTCAAGTTTTATTTTCTCTATCAATTCTTTCAGTCGATCATTTCTCAAGCAGACCGAAAAGGAGAAACTACACTCCAAGCCCATTTTTGCAGACAGAGAGTGGCCAGAAATATCGCTTAAACAAGTGAAAACGAATAAAAAAAATGTCAAAAGACAATGAATTCAGTGATAATCGAAAAAAACGGAATTTTTCTGCAAGCGAAATTCTATTGATTAATTGTTTTGTTTTTACAGTTTATCAACCCATTGCAAATTATTTAAAGTCATAAAATATTTTAGATTTGAAAAAAAAAATGATGTAACAATGATTTTATTGATGCACGTATTACTAGTGTTGTGGAGTAGTTTTTGCACTGAAGGTTATAATCGTGCTATGTCGGTTGCTAATCGACTTAACGCACCCAAAATGTTAGGAACTTGGTAATCTTCCGCTGAAAGCTGACTCCTTAGTATTCGGCTAACTACCGATTAATATTAACTGCCTTAGTCCAACTATGTCCAAACTGGAACTAACTAATAGTTTTACTAACTCCAATAGAACTCTAAAGACTTCTAATAACTCTAAAGAAATTCTAGAACTTCTAAGAATTCCTAAGAACATTCCAAGAACTTCTCGAGTTAATTTCATGTTAAATCTTATTAACATAGGAGAGAGAGAGAGTCCATTATCTGAGGAATACTAGGAAAACTAGTTAACCCGTAGCTGAAGCGGGGGTACAGCCATACATTTCCCAAGGGTATTTACGATTACAAGTGAAAATAACTGTTATGGAACCTACCCTTTTTTTTAGTATAATGAACTTTTCCTATTATTATGAATACCGGGAGAATATGCCTCTCGGGGCTGAGCTGGGTTGAATCACCCCGGTTTAATACTTGGCAGTCTGACTGACGTGTATAACTCTTGTATTTGTTCTTTCGTTAAATATATATGTTTCACTAACAATACCAATAATTCATAACACCAGCCACACGTTAAAGCCAGCAGCAACTAATATTCCCAAAAGGTTAATCATGTTGGTATTGACCAGGGTCGGCGTTGCTTAACTTTGGTGATCATATGCGAACCTTTGTTTCAACAGTATAAGCGAGTATGCCATTAAAAGACACATCACAAAAAGAAAGTAGTGTCTGTGAGACTAGCTCGTTAACCATAACAACAAAGCGAGAACTACTTAGGTTGCAATAATCGTAGCTAAAGGTCGAACTACGAGTGTAGCTCGTTAATCATTACCTCTCAGTGAGGTTTACTTAAGTATACTTAATCAGTCAACCTAAAAGAACACGTATATGAGTTTAATACAGATAATATCCTAGAATTTTTTGTGCATTCCAAACAAAAACAAACTTCAATAAAATTATAGCATAAAACATAGCAGTACCTCTGGTAATTACGTTCACACAAATAGATATACACGCATTAACTATAATGTATTTAACGGGGAAAGTAGAATAAAATATAACTCCCTGGAAATTAAATTTCAGCTTTACAGGGGTTGATATGCTGCTAAAAGTAAGATAAAGAACAAATATCAAAGAAACATATTTCATTTTTATTAAAGCTTCATCAGACAATGAGATATGGAGAAAAAGAAGAAAGAACTACACGATAAGATAAAGAACAAATAGGAAACGTTTATCAATCTAACATGTTTCACTTTTATTAAATGTTCATCAGAGAATGAGATATGGAGAAAAAGAAGAAAGAAATATCCGATAAGATAAAGAACAAATAGGAAACGTTTATCAATCTAACATGTTTCACTTTTATTAAAGCTTCATCAGAGAATGAGATATGGAGAAAAAGAAGAAAGAAATATCCGATAAGATAAAGAACAAATAGGAAACGTTTATCAATCTAACATGTTTCACTTTTATTAAATGTTCATCAGAGAATAAGATATGGAGAAAAAGAAGAAATATCCGATAAGATAAAGAACAAATAGGAAACGTTTATCAATCTAACATGTTTCACTTTTATTAAAGCTTCGTCAGAGAATGAGATATAGAGAAAAAGAAGAAAGAAATATACGATAAGATAAAGAACAAATAGGAAACGTTTATCAATCTAACATGTTTCACTTTTATTAAAGCTTCATCAGAGAATGAGATATGGAGAAAAAGAAGAAAAAATATACGATAAGATAAAGAACAAATAGGAAACGTTTATTAATC